>VXBX01006584.1:6395-20039 GCA_013400415.1 Scytalopus superciliaris
CTTCCCGGCAGGGGAGGGGAGAAGCTCCTTCCCCCGGCGTGGCTGTGACAGCAGCTCAGCGAGACAACCACGTGGGAAAGCCGAGTTCGGGATTTAAACGTGCTTTTCCACTCCGGCCACGAGGGAGGGGGAGCCTCACTTAGGGGAGGGGGGGGTGGGGAAAAATAAATAAATAAATAAANCCCGGAGGAGCCCCCCGGGAGCGGCCCCACCGACCCGATGGGCCCCGGGAGGGTCTGAGGGTCGGGGGGGCACCGGTGGTGTCACCGTCCTGCCTTTCCACCGGGATGGCACAGGGACCTCTGCGGGCCTGGGAAAGTTTAATAGGGAAGCGTCAGAAAGCATCAGGCAGGAATTTCAGCGCGTCCCGTGTTTTATGGTGGGGTTAACTTTTGCATATCGGGAGTAATTAGCAGCGAGGCTGTTAAAAGCAGATTTAAACACACGACCCCCTCCCCCTCCCATCCCTCCCCTTTCTTTCCTGGTCCAAAATGGTCCAAATCCGGTTTACCTCTGACACAACCCCCACCGGGACAGAGGTGAGGGCAAAAACTCCACCGTTTGTCCACGCAGGCAGGAAAACACATTAAAGCCCACATATTAATTAACACGTCAATTAAAACATATGTGATTTCGCTACGGTCATTTTTGGTTCTTCCTCCCCCCCAACTTTGTTTTACTAAAGCGGGGAAACATGCACAGAAACCTTCCTTGCAGTAGATGCTGCTTTTTTTTTTTTTAAAACGGAGCCCAGATGCTGGTCAGGATTAAGGTTACACCAAACACATTCTACATTGCCATTTTCCAAACAGAATAAAGCAGATGGAAAAGATGGAAGAGGATAAAGCAGGAACGGAGCAGCACTGAAAACTGCAAGCCCTGCACTAACGCTGGAGAGGAGCGAGCTGCGATGCCAGGAGAGGCAGAAAGAAAGAAACCAGGCGTAGCAACGCTGCATATCACATTCCTCACGCTTAAAATGAGTATCTTTAATTAAACAGCTGTCAGAATTCGGGCTTTAAACCTTATATTTAAAAAGGGGAAAGGAAATTCAGCTGCAGCCGCTCGCTGTGTCTCCTCAGGGCTCAGTCCTACGAGATGTGAAAGCCACTGGCCGGGGGCCATCAGAGTACTTAAGTCTCGGTGTAATTTTAAACATCAGCAGTCCCGGTGATTTTAAGGATATACTCCCTTAAAGTTAGCCACGGACTCAGCACTTTGCAGGATCCGCCCAGCGGACTCATAGCAGCTCCGAGCTGGAGAACATGAGTATCTGCACATCTGAGAAACAAAGAAAATCATCTTTTCAGTGGCCTGAAGATTTTTTTCTTTTATTTCTAAAAGACACCAGTTCATCCGTACTGGGAAATTGGATCAAACTGGAATAGAATCTGGAGGGGGAGGTGGCTGAGTCCGTGCTTGTTTGTGAAATACCACCATTTGGCAAATCCAAATTTTAGGTGAAATTCTGCAACAGTGTAGTTTGCTCAGCACTGCAACTCAATCACATGATGTGCTTTGAAAATCTCGTGCAAAAACTGATTTTGAGAGATTTTGTTGGTATTATACAGGCACACACACGACACAGAGAAAGAACACAAACTATTAAATATTCATGCTATGGGGAGAACACTTAGTAACGTCCCTTCATTCCAGCTGTACAAAGGCAGGCACAAATAACTGGTGGATAAATGAATAAACCAAACTGGTCCCAATATCCCACAAGGTGTTGAGCAGCCTGGAAACATTTGCTCGTGAAAGGGTCAGGGGGAAATTCTACCCATCTACCTTTCAGCAGCCACCCAAAACAACGTGCATTTCACAGCCTGAATTCTGTAACCAACCCGCATGGGGAGCATTAGGAATTCACACTCACACGGGGCTCTCTGTGTGTGGGGACGTGGCTGATTTTCTGCTCGAGGTCCTCAAACACACGTGGCCCAAAATTCTGAATGACACGAGTTGGCACCTCAGTGACATTTACTTAGGGACCAAAAAAAAAAACAAAACCAATCCAAACACGTTCTGCCCAGCTTTGCTGGACCTTTCAGGGTTCAGCTGTGGGACTGTGAAACGAGGTCATTTTTAGCTATCAGTTATCTGTGAGTTGAGAGAGGCCCGAGATCACACCTCAGCAATGGCTCTGCTTGTAAAGGCTGGGGACAGCACATGCATTTCCAGTAAAACAAAGGCATTGGCCGCAGCTTCCTCTGTCAAACTGAGCTCCAGACATGCTGAAGAATTGCAAAAGAGACATCATTTTCAAATATTTGTAAAAAATATGGACTATATCTGGAAGAAGCCAAGAAAACAGCAACAAAAACCCACCCCAAATCCAATCATTTAACTAGATAGAATGAGGTGCCTGAGCGAAACCTGCTCAGAAAGATTCCTGTTCATTTTAGCTGTCGGGAAAGTGTGGGATTAACCATATTATAAAACAAAGTATTTAAAAATATTACCTTTTTCCCAGCTGTGGGAAACATAGTTACTGACCTCGGGTTTTGGTGCCGTGGGTTCACACAGTGAGTGAGAGCACTGGAGCCTTCCCCACGCAATCCTGACCCTCTGGATTCACTGTCTTCCTATTAGTGTTTTGTTGAGTTTGTCTGTTCTTGGAGTGTATTTTAGTCAGGACTAACTCCCAGAGAGTCCCCAGCACACTCTGTTTGCTGTTTAAGCACAGTAAATAAAGGAGGAACACAACTTCTGCATGTCAGTGATCAGCCACTGGTACTTATCAACAGCCCCACAGGATAACGGAGCCCTGGATCCAGCTAACATTGCTTAAGAAACTCCTCATTATCATTATTTTTTAAAGGACTTTGCAATTCATTACTTTTTCCTGCATCCGTAGCCATGACAAAGCATCTTTCTTTAAAAAACGCAAAGATACCAAACTAAAAAAACACACCAACAAACAAAACCCAACACCAAAGAAAAAAAAATGAAGCACTTTAGTTGAGTTGTGATGCAAACGAGTGGATTTATTTCTATCACTTCTGGAGGTACAAAAATAATCTAAAATTGACATCTTATTACAGGGAGAAAGGAGAGAAAAAACCCACCCCAAAATCGAGACAAATACCTGGTAAGTAAGTCCAGACAACAAGAGGCTAATTAGCCTGACCTCAGCAAGATGCAAAATGTAAATTGTTTTTCCTCTGGAGGGGGCGAAGATTTAGAGGAAAGTAAAGAGATAAGATGCAAAAATAATAATAATAAAAGGTTTAACAGAGGCCATCGTGCCAGACAAAGCTGATTCTTTTTTTGATAAGGATGCAGATTTTTCTGGGTAAAGGAAGACAAGTTGATCTCACCCACCCCAAAATCAGTGAAGTGCTTGGTCTGGTGCAACGTGTGTGGAAATACAAGTTAAATTGGAAAATGGGAGGATGAGTGCAAGGAAAGTTTTGTGGGTAAAAAAAAATGACTAAAAACCCAGTGCTGGATTGTGCTGAAACGGGAACTTTTGGGCTAAAGAGCGAGTGCTTTGAAAGCTTCTGCTCTCAGATCTGGTGCTACTGGTTGGCTGTGACACAAAAAAGAGTGTTAATACAGGTAGTTACTGACAAAATCAACAGGCATCAATGCAGAAGGCTTGGGTATCCTAAAGGAAGAACTGGATGAGGTGCTGGAACAGCACAGGAATCCTGAGGAATGGATTGGTGGAATGCAGTAATAAGATTAATGCAAATCACAAGGCTGTTCACACGGGGACTGACAGCCAAAACTCCCGTAAACTGGGAATTCCTCACAGTCTGCAGGGAAGGATGAAGACTCAGAAGAGTTATTTAGTCACAGAAATGAAGGTGACAGGTGAGATCTGAAGACCAGGTAAGGCACATCCAGATGTTACGGCTCTCTCACAGAATTTTGGGTACAGCTTCTGTCCAGGAATGACATGTGAAAACTAGAATAGTCATAGAGAAGGCTCTCTGAGCTGGTTATGAGAGCAAAGAATCTGCCAGGAGAGGAGACTGAGGCTGCATTTTGGCAAACTCCAGCAAAAGAAAGGGGAGATAGGACAGGGTGAGTCTGTGCACAGAGATCATGGTTTGAACACAGGTATTTGAACTCAGGGGTTATGTTGGCATCAAATACGTATCTAAAGGGCTGAGTGCAATTAGGGTGATTGCTAGAATAGAATGTCTTATTATTAAGAGAAGAATAACCCTTCTAGTGAGGCTCCCAGGCTGTTTTTATGCTGGAGGTTGATGTCCTTATGGACAAAGTGAGATGCAATTTCCTCAAAAGCCTGGTGTAAAGCAGCCCATGGAGATTTCCCCAGCCCAGTGTTAGGAAACTCCAAACAGAGGGAATAACCAGCACCAGCAGCCCCTCTGAAAGCTCTTCTGCAACCTGGTGAAGAAGCTATTCGCAACTGGTTTACTGGGGCTGCTTGGAAATGTATTTATTGTCACCCTGGACTATACAGATACAGTGGAGAACTTTGATAGCTTTGCCATTAATTTCCCTGCTTTGCCTCAGTGAAATGAGAGGGGAATCTCTGCAATATTGTGAAGAAACATTTGTGGTGGTTAAGAAGTATTCAGACGCTATAGTGATAAGCACAACAAAAATCCATTACAATTAGTAATTCTGTATTTACTGCAGCAGTTGAATTATGTGCAATAAATAAAATATGGAAGCAAACATCAAATAACAAGGATAAAAGCAAACTCTGAATGAGACGAGTTTGAGACGGCAGGTTGTATGATTTAATTTATAATTAGAGGCTCCATCACAGTGCAAAGAACTGGATCAGGATGGGCAAAAGAGTAAGAAATGTACACAGGAAAACTGAACACACTGCTCAGTTGGCTGGTAAATTCATCCGGGTCAGAGGAGCGTGAAGAACCATGGAACAGAGAGGGAATTAATGTGGGCCCTGGAGTAGGGACCAGCTCAGCACATTCCCTGTGTCAGACAGTGCTTGGAGAACTGAGCAGTGATCCTTGTGGAGCTGAGCCTGCACACACTGGCACCTCAGCACTGAGGGGTCCTCTGGCTCTGCAGGGGACTGCTGGAAAAGCAGGACTTTCTAAGGGTACAGCTTCCCAAGATCCCACAGGCTCACACCACAGGTCTGGTTTTGCTCAGGGCTCTTTGTTTCCATCACAAATAAGACTCCAGGAATGGGGATCACCTATTTCTTCCACCCCAGGTCTCTTCATCTCTCCCCACAAAACATCCCTGCTTTGGCAATACGGCAACAAACCATGGCTGTCCTTCCTGGGATCTTCTGTTCTTACCTGCCTGACTGCTGATGTTTTCCATCATGGTGTTCCATACCTCCTTGGCTCTGCCACCTCTTCATCTTCCTATAAACAGTAACACACACAGGAGCACAGAGTCAAAAAGCATCTTGTTTTTCCTCAGTGTTCTCACCTCACAGCCATGAATTGTATCTTCATGCCATCAACGTTTTGGAGCAAACCAGGATCCTGGAACTTTTCTGTTGTTGTTTTCTTCTTCCTTCAGACGCCTTTCAGGTTTGATTTTGGTTTATCTCACCTGTTATTTTTTTAAAAGGGAGATTAAGCCATTATTCTGCTTGTCTTGTTAATGAGAGAGTGAAACATTTAGCAAGAAAATGATAATCTAAGACTCATGTACTATGATTATGTTCTCTCCCATTTGCAAACAAACACTCCAACTCAGAACTTTTAGGGCACTAACACTTTCTGAGTAATAATAATAAGACCAAACATATTATTTCCAGCCAATATTGAAAATTAACATTATCTTCCAATTCCTCTTCTGTTGGCAGGCTGACACACTCAGAGTTCATGGGAACAGCGCTTTGGAAAAGCCCCCTCAGCTCCTTGTCTTCCCCTTGTTTTCAGGGACAGCATTTTCAGAGGGGTTTTTTTGCAGCCAAGGATCCAGACACGGGCATGGATGAGGAGGGGAGCAACTGGCTGGGCAGGCAGTGGTTATAATGGACCACAAACTGAATTTGAGCCAGCACAATAAAGATAATACATCACAGAAATATTTAATAAGGCTGCTTTACGTAGGACACCCCTGACAATTATCTTGCTGAACTCAGTGAAATCTCAGCTGGAATATTCTATCCTTTTTCAGGTACCACATGAGAAAATAAAAGCAGATACAAAGCAAGTGGAAAGAGCACAAAGGGAGCAGCAAAAAAGGTGGGAGGCTTAGGAAATCCAACCTTCAAGGATAAATTGAAATGCTGGATTTGCTTAATCAATTTTGGGGAAAAAAAAGGGAAAAATAGAGAGCTCATAGGAGGGCTCAAAATACCAATAGTCCATTTTGTTAGAGGACAGGTCAGTTCATGTCCACGGGAAATAGAAGAGGCAATACCCTTAATTCACAGTGAGATTTGGTAAAGTAACAAAAGTGATGTTTGAACAATGAAAACACTGTATGGTAAGTTGTAGAATGCTCTGCACTGCTGATTTCTTTAAGGCCAGGATACACAAACATCTGTATGGGATACAGATAGGCATCTCTCTTATCTCAGAGAGGGATGGGGGCTAAGGACCTCCTGATGGCTCCATGACAGATATATTTGTTATTATAGCAAATGAAGGAAGAAAAATACTGGTGGGAAAGGAATGTCTCTATTAGAAAAGTGGACTTTGAGATGAAGAACAAATTCTGGGCCCCCGTCACTTCAGGAAGTTACCTGGAGGACTTTCTTCCAACTGCCAGCCCTAGAGAGCTGAGGGAGTGTGTTAAGCACATCCCTTAGGCAAATACACCAACACTCCGAGTTTAAAGTTTACAAGCCAGTTCAGATTAAATAGTTCTTGTTTTATTGGTTTGATTTCGCCAAGTCAGACTGCTTTGATAGTTGTGCTGCACATCTCCACCGAGCTCCACCTCAGCCCACAGCAGCATGACATCACCTACAGTGATCACAAATAAAGCCAAACAGTTTCTTTGGTTAATTTGCTGTGTTACCTCTTTTTTTGTAAAACCCTAGTGGAGTTTTTCCTCATAAAATGGCTGTTTTGCAGAGGCTTTTTCACTGAAAGTGCCTTTCCTTTCCTTGCCTCCACAAACCTTTCCACACCTTGCCCTGCCTCCGACAGGGCAAGCTCGAGTTTCTCAGTTTGTGTAATACCATTCTACACCCATTCCATGGTAAAGGACCTCCACTCATGAGCAAGGCCCTGTGCAACCAGTAAGAAATTGTGTTTGTAAATCCCTTCTCCTGACTTGACAGGTCATGTTTATTCTGTGTTTGATTCACAGATGGGACCTGGGAAAAACTCCGGGTGATTTCTTATGCCAAGCACAGAAGATCGGATATATCCATTAAAAAAAAAAGATCCCATGACAATATCCCTGGCAGTTTTCAGTGGGAAGTAATCAGAAATCTGCTCTCCCACAGGCAGCAGTGGGGTCCTGCGTGTTGAGGGAGGTTTGGGGTTGCATTCTGCCCCTGCAGCTGAGCTCACAGAGGTTTCTAGGAATGCAATTTTGTCATCCTGATGTTTGGCTGCCGCTCCTGGCCACCCCAGTTCTGCACCAGTGCCCTGTGCTATCAGCCCCTGCCAGCAGGAACACCACTGAGGAAACTGCTCCTGATAAATCCCAAACGGGACAGGCAGGTTGATTCCATCTCACTGTTTCTCTTCCTGCATTTCCTTCACTATCAAAGTAGCAAAAGCTCTGTGAGGCCACAGAACTGAATCTTTCCACCTGTGCAACCTCACAGGAATATACATTATAATGGATTTCCCAGTTCATGCAGCCTTGCAGCATTTTGAACAAGAAGTTGCACAGGCAATAAAGAAAACACCCCCAAACAATGGATGCCAGGAGAAAAGGAATTGACATTGGTGAGGTTGACCCAAAGTATCCCCAAATTCATGAGAATTCCCCGTCAACACGTTGTGAAAAGTAACATCCAGCCGAGTGGCAGAACACCACTCCATGGGATAACTGCTCCGAGTATCTTGAGAGGCAAATTAATACAAGAAAGAACCAAGCACTGTGCACCCGATTAACAGTGAAAATACCTGAAATCAGCATAACAAAGTGGGGTGAGTGCACTTGTGCTCAGGATGGTTAAACAGCTGTAATTAGATCAAACAAACTAGATTGATGTATCATCCCTTTGTAGCTGTGGCCTCAGAAGGCAGGTCAGGAGCCAAGTTCAGTAAAACAGTTTTAGTACTGCAGCTTTTATCTAACAAGGCACAGCCACAAACTCACTCCAAAGTAAATACTGCTCAGGAGACCTGCTGAATTCCAAAGAAAAAGAGTTTCTAGAGAACATGGCATTCTTTAATAACAACCTTAACTTCTGTCAGTAATAAAACTCTGCTAATTAATTTGATAATACACCCTTCGGATAAACAATGCACAAAATTTTGGTTACAAATTCATTCAAGGCATTTGAAGGTCTTTATCGAGCTGTTCCCTCCTCAGTTAAAGTGCCTGCACAGAACGGGGTGAATCCCAATTTGCTTTGTTCTTTCAGAACCTTTTAATTAAATTTTAAGAAAACCATGTAGCACGACGTTGCATGAAATATGGTCACTACGTTTCAGAGATGAGCAAAACATAAGGTAGCAGATGGTGGGAAGAGGATATATGTGAAGAAATGTAAATAGCAGGGATCCTCACCAAATCAAAGACGTAGAGGCAGAACTGAAAGCGCCTGCAAGACCCCTGGGAGAGCTGAGGAGACCAAGCAACAACTGAGCCCAGAGATATCAGCCTTTCCTTGCTCAGAAATGACAAAACACCAACAGGAAGCTCCAATCTGGTGGAGGGAACGACCCATCGTCACTGAGGGAGTTGAGATTGTTGTGGAGGGTCCTCAAAGTGGGTGTGGAAGAAGTGGAGGAAGCAAGGACAGGTGGCAACAAGTGTCTCCATCAAACACTCTTGGAATCAAAAAGAACCCCCTCGACTATCTCAGAATTGTAAGTAATGAAGAGAACAAATAGATAACCCTGTATTGAACAAAAATGAGACGAGTTGTTTAAATTAGGCAGGAGACCAGGCAAGGAGCAGCTTGGCAAGTCATAAGAAGAGTTCTCAGCACAGAAGCAGCCACAGGGTGACTCTGGGGTGAGGAGGAGATGCAGCCTGTGTGTTGCCATCGTTGGCACAGCACCCGCACTGCAGGGCCCCTGGGCTGCTGTGGCTGCAGTGATTGTTGACTGGTAGCCCCATCTTCCCTGACAGAGCCACATGAATTAGTGAGTAGATTATGCTGTATCTGCACATCAGAGCAGAGCCTGGGTGAAGACCAAGGTCATTCTAATATTTTCATTAAAAAAAGGTATAAATAATACACCTATTCTATCAAACTGAGGTCACCAAACACTAGGGGATATTTAAGGGTAAAGGGAGGCACCCTTACCCTTATCCAGGGCTTAGCTGATGACTGCAAATTCAGTTGAAGGAATAGGTGGGAAAAGTAACTATTCTAAACATTTCTATTTCAAATAGCTGTTAGGAACTATTAAAAAAAGCAGTTGCTTCCCCTTTCCCAGAAGGATTTCTTGTAGCCAGTGAAATACACCACTGATATATGAATTAGTTAGAATTAATCCCAATGAATATTCAACCAAATATGGGAGGTGGGGGGAAGGAGCAAGTAGTGACCAGGTTTTTCAAGTAGCACTCAGAAAGTGATGAGCAGTTTCCTTCTCTTTTGGCACCAAAAATATTGCCATCTCAAAGATGTCTTTACACATCTCCATCTTCAACAGAAAAGCCTGAAACTGCAGTAAGGTGGGAGGATTATTGAACTGTAGATGAGAAGGGTGCAGAGTTTGGTTGGTAAGTCTCAGGAACTGCAAAAAGAAATGGCTGGGCCATGGATTTCCTAAAGTGTCTGTTTACTAATCACCAAGTAACTGAGTTGATAAAGCCTGGGGAGCTGAAGAGCTGCTGATTTCTGAGGTGACTCTTCCATGCAGCTGCAGAGAATGTTGCACCAGTGTCAGGAAGTAACATCCCATGTTCTTTGAACTGAGAGACACCAGAGTGCCCAACAACCTGTATGGAGCTGGTGAAAGCTCTCAGTGCACTCTGAGCATCAGAAAAAGGGTAACAGAGAGGAACTGTGTGAGAGACAAGGTTAAAGAAACATGGAGCAACTCTCCAAACACACCACGTGGCTGCTGATCCCACAGAAGTCCCCTGGTGGTACTCCCTCCATGGTGGGGACACGCTGGTGACGGGCACCTCCCTCTGCCTCACGCCAGCACGTTCCCACAGCACAAACTTCATGGAGCCTAAATCACAACTATTCTCATTTTGTATCTTCTCCTGCCCCGAGTTCCATTTGTCTGGGTGATTTATGAGGTGAGCTCTGGCTGTGCAAGGCTTCTCTCCTTTCTGAATGGAGGAACAATTCAGATAAGAAACAAATCTCTCCTGAGTGAATAGAGGAAACTGGACTTAACCCCGTTGACTAAGGTATTTATTGTACATCTAGGCCAGATGAAGCTTAGCACATTTAATACATATAAACTGCAGAATGCTGCGAGGAAGAGCAGAAAGCAAACAAAACAGATTCACGAGTTCCTCAGTGATTTAAATTAAGCCACTAAAGTAACAGAAAAGCAAAAGCAACAGATATCTGTCAATTCCAGAGGCTGCTTCCAGCCACGCACAGGAGCTGAGGAGGAGTTTGGGCTCTCTGTCCCCTTCTGGGACAGCAAAGCTGTAACCACACAACCCCCAACGGGCAGTACTTCTGTGGCTGTTGATTTCATAAGTTGTCCTGAGGTTCCCTGTCATGAAAGACATTGGATATAATTACAGATGAAAAAAAAAAACCAACAAAGAAATACAACTGCAACTTACAGGTCTGGCTCTGTGCAAGGCACGTGTGCTTTGGTGACTCAGCAGTTTGGGGGGAGGATCATCAACACTTTGTAGACAGGAGCCCAATGTTAAGAGATAAGCTGAAAGAAATAAATCCCTGTGGTGTAACTTCAACTTAGCAGCTTGGGAAAGACCATGCACAGAATTCCTGAAACGAAGTGAAATCACAGAATTCAAAATTCTAAGTGTAGGACCCATCATTAAGTCATCCATTTACAATTGCTGGTGGCAAATCCATCTACTCCAGACGGGAAGAGGTCACTCTCTTCTTTTTCCAGGGCAAGTCTATGAATAATTTGAGTGATTAAAGCTCAAATCAGGTGTGAAAATGAAAGACCAGGAACACATGGAAAAGAAACACTCCCAAGGAGACACCTCAGCTTTCATTCTGGAACCAAGAAAAGGTTCCCTCCATTCCCTACTGCCACAAAATACAGGTGAGCTTGTACATTTTTTTTTCCCAAAGAGTTGTCACTTTTAAAGGCACATTGAAATCTTATTTTTACTTTTTAGGTCTCCCTTCTTCCATCGGAGATGACCTAAATTTTGAGCTGAAGCACTCACAGCATCCTCGCTTGGAATAGAAAACAACAGCAAAAAAACATCAGGCAGGGAAAAGAGGCAAAATAATAGGAGGGAAAATTACAGTGAAGACCTCCCTGAATAACAGGAGGTCACAAACGCTGCAGAAATAGATGCTGAAGTGGTGCTATCCAGAGCCAGTGGACACAAAGTGGTTGCATTTACAGAATCCTGTCAGAGGGACAGGTGGGCAGGATGTGAATCGAAGCAATTCTGGGAATACCCAGGAGCTTTCAGATTTTCCTTTCAAATATATCACTGTATTCTTGGTGGAAAACTGTCACAGATGCCAAAATCCAAGAGCCTCCTGTGAGAAAAAAAAAACCCCAACCAAAACTTGAAAGCTTACTAGGAGTGTTCAAATAGAATTAAACAGCTACAGAAAGGGGGTAGAGGCAACATTTCATATGCTAAGGAGAAAAATATATGTAAACCACATATATAACCAGGTAACCAGCAGTAGAGACAACTGAACATTCACCCAGCTCATTATTAACAAAACAAACCCCAAAACATACTTGCAGATACGTTTATTTTGTTTTATCATCTTAAACAGCCAACAGAAACCAAGATTATAATCTGTGCCTTTTTAAAATTCCATTCAACAGATGTTCATAAACAGACTTGAGCCAAATTTCAGCTCCCCAAAAGGATATTCAGCCCGAGAACTTTTACAAATGGATGATAAAGTCCCGCTTTTCCCCTTGTAATCATTGCTTTTCTGAGACATCAAATCCTCTCTTAGCCTCATTACAAGTTCCCACCAGCATAAAATGTATTTTTCATTTCCATTTCCTATAGTATTGTTTTCCAAAAATGGCATTTACCAGCACAAGACAACTCTCCTTCGCTCCTTTTTTGTGTGTCATCTCCTCAATACAGAAGGATCATCTCAGTGACAAGGCTCTGTTCTTTTAAAAAGATGAAAAACCCCCTCCACTGGTATTAATAAATATTTACTTAATGTAAAGAAAAGGGAATTCAACAGTTAAGGATTAAAATTACAGGGAAGAAAAAAAGGTGCTTGGAAAAGCAAGACTGTAAGAAGTTCAGTGCTGTTTATGAGAATGACTGTTCAATGGCTCCTTCTGGGACACAGTGAGATGACTTCTTTACAAGTATGGTCTAGAAATACCCCCCAAATCACAGAAATTATAAGTCACTCGAGGATTTCAGATGCAGCACAAAATTAAGAAATATCAGGACACGTAATGAAAATGGTGGAATGAAAACAGCATCACACTGACTTGTCTGTGTTAAAAGGAGAAGAGGAGGGGGGGGGGCTGAAGTGAAAGGTTTTATTTTTACTTAATTACTCTCAGTGTTCCCTGGGGACTCCTTCCAAGGCGTATTTTGTATTTGGACCTAAATGCAAGCAGGATTCAGCCTTGATCTTACTCCTTATGACAATATGTTTCTTAAATTAGAGGTCCCACAGCTGGAATGTTGACACCACTGCTGGTTCCTCCAGCACCTCAGAGCCTCTTCTGTGTTACCAACCTATTAACCTGGGAAGCATGGGGGAAAACATTGTTTAAAATTAAAAATAATAATCTTACAGCATCTTTCATCCAAGGATTTCAATATACGTGGAAATATGAAGTCTCAAAATACTTAAAAAAACACCCCCAGCCCACCCAACTTTCAGGTATTTTGAAACGATGATGTATAAATTGAGTGAGCATCCACCTGTGATGCGATTTAAGAGGCTCCTACTGCAGCATTTCACACATATTCAATCCACCTTCTGGTTACAGCGTGCAAGTTTGTGGTATGTAGAAGGAACAGCAGAGCTGGTTAAAGATTTTCTCTTGCTTCACATACTCTGCAAGCTTCTCATTAACTCATACATGACTTTAATCAGTGCTGAAGCACACACTTCCTTCAGCATGCAGGACTGGGCTGGGGGGGGGAAATCCTCAATAAAATATTATTATAACCATGAATTAGTGAAGAAAAAGGCAATATTTTCCTAAAGTGGCTGTCGATTTTCATCTCTAAAGGGTTAAACCGACCTTCACCGATCCAGAAGAGGTAATAAAATAGAACTTTAAGGACAAAAACGCAGCACTTCAAGAGATTATTATGAAGAGCCACATTCAAGAAGACAAAACCTTATTCTTAAAGCACAGATGCTTCTAAAACAAGAGATCGCACGTTTTTAACAGCACACTGCCAAGCGCTTATAATGAATAAGCAAAACGAGGGTGGCTTTTCTTTCCTTTTTTT
>VXBX01006584.1:27759-42738 GCA_013400415.1 Scytalopus superciliaris
GGGCGGGATGGCAAAGATTTCGTCTGTGTGCTGGTTTGCTTCCAGGTTTGCTGCCCCAAGGGGGCACCGTGTCAGCCCTCACGTAAAACCCTGTGAAAGCTGGGTTTTGGTCAACCTCACTCGTGGTTAAGCGCTGCTGGGGGTGGAAGGATGAGCCCTCTGTGGCTGCAGCTGGGGGAAGTCGTGTCGCTCGCTGACCTCGGTCCACGAGGAGTCACCTCCTGGCAGGAGGCAACGGGCAGCATGCCACAGAATCATAGGAAAGGTTGGGTGGGAAGGGACCCTGAGGCTCATCTCTTTCCAACCCCCTGCCATGGGCAAGGACACTTTATACCAGCCCCATCCAGCATGGCTTTGAATACTTCCAGGGTTCTCCACCTCTACACTAAAAGCCATCCCGTGGCGAGCGACTGGTCGCGCGAATTCCCGAACCGCTCCCGAAATCCCCCCAAGCTTTTAAATGACATCATCGGCCGGGTCCCATCCCCGCTAGGAGGTCACCAACCTCTCCCTCGTGGAGGGTAACAAACAGGTTATTGTGCTCTGTGCCACAAACAAGCCCCGTCCCTCCCGACTCCGTCCCTGGGAGGAGAGCGGGGAGCCGCTGCCTGCCTGGCCTGCGCTCGGGTTTCTATTAGAGGGGAAAGTCAGGCCAATTAAATCAGGCAGCATTGAATCCCTAATTGACATAAATGAGACAGACAGACAGCTGGGAAGACTGGGAGGAGGGGAGGGAAAGGGGAGCAGGTGCCCTGGATGAGAAAGAGATGAAAATCCACCCTAATAGTACGGCAGCTTTCCTTATTCTGCGTGTTTAGATTAGGCAGCAGCATCTTGGAAAGTGTCTGAGCTCCTGCTGGAGAAAAATTAGTGAAATAAATACAAGTTACAGCCATCGTGGAGCTGATCAGAATGTTCCAAAAAAGCTCCAAACAAACTCAAAGCAAAAAAAATAAATAGAAAAGAAAAAGAAACAAAAACCCCCCACTCTCAAAAAGACTTTTAAATTTGTGTAGTTAAATGAAGAAATCTGGTTTTCCCCATGCAGTTTGAACTTGAGGCCTTGCAGCTGAACAATTACAAAATCATTTAAAATCGTATTTGTTTAATTTTCCACATCTGAGCAGCGCTTGCCCAGGTATTTCCCCCTCTCCTTTTACCAGGGAGTGCTCCTTTGCCTTCAACAGACCTTTCAAATAGTAATTTATACAGAAGTAAGTTATTCAAATTCATACATTTCAGAAGGATGAGGCATAGAGGGGAGGAACTTAGCCTGGTCCCACCCGGCAGCGCCGCGGAAGGAACCAGAATTACCAGCCCTGGCACTGCCTCACCCAGGGTGTGCCCTGATGGAAACACAAACTCTTGGCCGTTTTCTCCAAACACACCTCTGGTGCTGTGCAGGTGAGAAACAAAGCTGGGAAAGCATTCCCGAGTGGATGCAGATAACGAGGAAGGGGGGAATTCAGTTTTGTGGGGCTAGTAAATCCTCCAGCAGCACGGGAAGGCAGCGATTTGGGATTAGCTCTTAAAACCAACCCCTATCTTAGTTTTAAAATAATCAAGATTTGCACATTGTGGTGCGAGAACATCAGAAATGCTTTTCACTTAACATTTCCAGAAACTTTTGAAGTCTCTTCCCGAATATTTCAACACATTTTCCTTCCCTGTTTTCCCAGCTGGGATCGTTTTTTGCCAGTACAGGCAATTCTTCTCGGTATCCATGGGAATTGCCTCCATAATTAGACGTGCACCCAGTGCACAGATCAGAGCGCTCCAACCCAGCAGCTGGAACTAGGAGGCAGGTCTGATTAAATCTGCTCTGCCACGAGGAGAAAAGCCAGCTTTAATGAAACATCAGAGGAGCTCCCTACCCCGTCTTTAAACAGGGCAGGAAAAGGGGCTCCAGGATTACTTTGTGAGTCGCTGCTCATCGTGTGCTCACAACTCACCGAGCGCAGCACTGAGTGATCCAGGGCCTTGAAACTGGGGATCTGCCTCATTAAAAGGGACTGATTGCCAGCAGCGGTGTTTGTTAAAGGGGCTCACAATCTGCCTTCAGAATTACAGTGAAGACTGGAGGTCTCAGCAGTTGCGGCTGGAGGTTTTTCTCCTCCACAGTTTAGGATAACCCTCCTCCAGCCGGTGAGATGAGGGTCAGCTCGTAGAGGAACCACCTCTCATCTGGGTTTCCTGCCTTGCCCAGCAGTTAACTATTTGTGAATCCACCAAAACAAACACAGAGCCAGCCAACAGCTCTTTTTTTCTTTTTCATAGAATCCCAGAATGGTTTGGATTGGAAGGCACCTTAAAGACCATCTAGTCCAACCCCTCCTAAGGGGCACCTTCCACTAGCCCAGGTTGCTCCAAGCCCTGTCCAACCTGGCCTCGAACACTTCCAGGGATGGGGCAGCCACAGCTTCTCCGAGCAACTTTCATGGAAAGTAAATGATTTCTATTCCTGCCCACCCAGTTCTGCATGTACAATGTGCTGTGCAGGGAAGGGAGCTGGTGAGAGGCAGATGGTTGGATAGAAATTATTAATGCCATACCGATATTTTACCTTTATTTGCTGCTTCTACTCGGTGTCACAAACCCCACGACTCCTGGGGGCTGCGACACGGAGGGGATGGAGGCAGGTGGAAAACTCGTGCTGTGAGCCTGCGTTTCTCTGCCTCTCTTAAAAATAGAGCTGGGAGTCGGGGTGGTTGAAATTCCAAGTAGTTTGGTGGGTGGGGGGAAAAAAAGCGACTTTTAACAAATACTGATTTTCCTGCTGCTGACGGCAGCAAAGGACACGGCGGGGCCGGGGGATCAAACACGGCTCCAGTCTAGACAGAGCCACACTCCCCGCCCGCCTCAGAAGTTCATACAACACCAGCTGAGCAGAATTTAGCATCTCATTTCCCTAACGTGATTAAAATGCAGCTCCGTGTCCTGGGGTACCGACAGACCCTCAGATCTGTATCCACGCTGCCGTTTCCAGGGCTGGAGGAGTAACTCGCCGTGGAAAGGCGGCCCCGCGGCCGGGCGGCGCTCGCCGATCCCAGTAACGGAGGTTTCCTTAACTGGGGTTTGAACTCAGCCCTTCCTGTAATTCTATAATTTGAATATCATTTTCACAACCCTCGCAAGCAGCAGATGAATGAGAGATTCCTGGCTTTGAGTCAAAAGCTGCGGTAATTAAATGTTTATAAAACACTTTAAGCATGCGAAGTGCTATTATAGACAAGAAACCAACAGATCTGGCAGATTGGAGCCGGATTTTGAGGCACACCAGCAAACACAGCTCATTTCCCCCACTACATCTCTCTTTTAGAGCTGCTAACAGAGGATTACGGAGGCCATTACCAGGTTCCTTTTATTATAACCACAGTAAGTCAAATCAGAATCGCTTTCTTTCATAGGAACATGTGTGATTCAGAAGTTTTTCCCTCTGTAATAACTATCCAAGCAGAGGGCCAGCTTGCTGTTCAGCTCGGGAAGGAACTACCCCTTGGGAGACGAGAAATTGCCGCTACTTCTGATCTCTCACATAAAACTGAAGAGCTTCCACCTGTTACAGGTTTCTAACACCATCTGCTGTTTAAAAAGAAGATGGCATTGGAGCTCAGCAGCACTGAGAGCTCCTGCTTGTTTGATAAACCAGACGTGACACCAGCTAATCTGGAACGTTTCTCTAATTGCCACAATTCCCTTTTTTTTTTTTTTTTTCCCTCTTTCAAGCCCTGAACACATTTCAACTTGATCCTCTTTATGAAGTGGGTTATTTCTTCGCTAGAAGACCCAGGAACCCAGCGAGCAGCAGCTGAACACCAGGGCCACACCACGACGCTTCAACCTTCATCCCCAGCCCTGGAACTGCATCATTTCAGCACCAAGTCAGATTTCAAGCAACGCCACCCCCTCCAAAGTTCGGCCCAAAAAAACTGACTTAAAAACATTTACTTAGGAGAGAGCCTTGGTCTCCCCGGGGCATGAGGAGCTCAAAGCAAACAATTTTTCTATTAAAAATAAAATATTGACATTTTGCTGGATTATATTTCTGTTGCCTGTAGGACAGAATAAATACTTCAACCAAGGATTATTTTACTGCTTCCTAATTGAAAGTGATACAAACTTTTGTCCCAGGGAAAACAACAGAGCTCTGGAATTCATTATACATCTAAATTGAAGGCTCACCACCAAATGCTGGGGTTTTTTCAGATATTCGTAATAACAATGATTAAAAAAAACCCGAAACAAAAAAAAGAGTTTTCTCTAAATAGGTCCCTGCAGAGCCTGGCCATTCACCGTGAGCCAGCTGTGGGTTTAGACAAAAATCACCCAGAATCTCAAAGTCTAACACCAAACAGAGGTTGCAGCTACGGGATCCTTCTCTGATGGTACCACACCAGCCCAGTTACAGCATCACCCCCCACACTTCCCATCTCTCACCCCCTCCACACATCGTTTAAAGAGTCAGTGGCTCCTTTTGTAAGCGATCAGCTCCTCACCCCGGCACTTTCCATGCACTTCGTGACAAAAGAGACCTTTTACATGTCAATTTATTTTCAGACAAGCATATCTGAAAGGGAGTTTCTCTCCAGAGTCGAATTAGTATTAATGGCAGGTGTTCAGTGCCACACAAAGGGAGGGAGGCAGTAAGACAGCTTGATGTTTTAATAACCAGAGGCAAGAAACTGGAGTGGCAGCGGCCCTCCAGCTTCCCTGGCGTGAGTGAAGGTTTTATTCAGAGCCCCCGTGTACTGCCAAAAGAAGACCTTGAAATGTTTTAAATGTTTTTTTTTTTTTTTTTTGGCCTTAAAAGAGGGATTAAATTGTTGAATATTCCATGAAAGCGCAGCATCCGCCCCACATACCGTCGGACACACTTGTAGTCACCGAGCACTTCCGAAGCCTCCCGCGCCCTTGGGAAGGTGGCCGTGGCCACCACGAGGAGGTGGTGGCACCCAGCAGGCCACCAGCTGCACAATTCACCATCCACCAGCGCCTGAGGATGCAGGAAAGGGAACCACACGGACTACTCGAAGGTGGAGAGGGATTGGCATTAGTTATGATAGTCAAAAACCAGACCGGTTTCACTCTGAAAAAGATGATCGCTGAGGGAGCTGCTGGGTTTCAGTTTTAAAGACAGCCCGAAGAATCATGATGGGAATATTGATTGGGCCAAAATACATTTATTTATGCCCTGATTAATTTGACAGAGGGCAGAACCACATCGTTAGGGGGAAGGCACAGCTGTGGCACGCAGTGGGAAGGAGAGAAACAGCCTCTCCAGCTGGGTCAGCCTCTTACAGCTGAAAAATTGATTTACACTCCAGAATAGGAAAGTTTAACCTTTCTTACACAGAAGCTGCATTGTACAGAGCTGTTCAATACTATTTTCAGGCTCCTTGACTTCGGATCAGCATGTTCTTTCTGTGCAGGTTAATTCCAGTTAGACTCAGCAATTTGAGGCTGGATTCTGGGATTTCTGCTCCCTTGAGCTTTCACACACACCTACAGGACAAAAGCTTAAAGGTCAAGTCGACTTTTAGACACCCCAACTAACACAAGCAGTTTTCCTTGTAAAGGTTTCCTTAGGTGTGAAAGTAAAATCCATTTTCTCCCCTTCTCAAGTCACAATTTGTGATATCCTCTGTATATCTTCTCTGTCCCCAGTTACAGCTGAATGACAAATTTGTTCCTTCTCAGACATCAGCTCCCCACAATAGGAATTAGATACCCAACTCTCACCTCAAATAATGCAATTTTAGTTAAGATAACAGTTGGTCCCAGCTGTATTTTGGCAAAGGCCCAATACTGTCAGGGCAAAACCAAAAAGCCAAGGAGAGAGCCCGACCCATCACAAACACCCACAGTTCTCATATACGGAAAGTTCAACAAGTCCATTTTTATTGAGCACTGGAATTAAAAAAGTAACAGCACTTGGTTGGTTTGGAACTAAAAATCCAGACTTACATTTTTACTTATGGATCACTCAGAACAACATGGTTAAAAGCACCCCAGAGAGGAAGGTGTAGCCCTTCTTGTTCACTCTCTGCTCCAGAGGGATGGAGGTCCCAGAAGCTACAGCTGCACCAAACACAGAGTTCTTCTGACTGAAGACCCCCAGTGAGGTGGAGGGGTTTGATGCTCCAGGTATTGGGGTTTGATGCTCCAGGAGGTATTGGGGTTTGCCACCCCAGGTGTCACCTCAGGGCCAGGCAGAACCTGCAGCAGCCATGGGCTGGTCTCCCCGTGCCCACAGAGCTCTGCACCAGGTTGTCCCACACACCTCTGAGTTGTCACCAGCTGGCCTCACCCCAGCACAGCACAGGGAGGAATAAACAATGCTTTTCCTCCGTGGTATCTGAAAACATTCACCATTTCATACAAACAACCAGCTGCCTTATCCAAGCAGGGCATATGTTTGGTTTAAGAGCCCCCAAACCCCAGAGTTCGTGAGCCTGATAGTCCATACTGAGAAGCTGACAGGGTGTGTTGATCCCCCACCAACACATCCAGCCCCATCCACCACTCCACATCTTCCTCTGAAATACAGTGTAGGAAATATTCTGCAAAACTGCCACGGTGTCCACTCCAACCCCAACAGCACCCAAAAGGACTGACCCCAGCTCCAGAAAGATGTTTGTAACTATTGTATTGGTTGCAGGGACCTGACATTTGCACGCCACTGGCACGAGAGTTACGGTGGGGTTGTAGGGAACATCGTGCCAGAGGAGAAAACAAGTGTTTTTAAGGAAGGCCTTTTGCATAATGGTGTGTCCCCCTCTCAAATCTGAGCTAAATATTAAATCCAGCTCTGCTGGGGTCAGTGGCAATACCAGTAGGAAGATCCACTGTGAACTGGTGCTGGCCTCCTCCTCTCAGAGACACTCGGGCTGTACTTGGAATAGAGAAAAAGAAAAGAATTGTGACTATTTCAGCTTCTCACTGGCTGCTCCAGGGATTAAACCGGGACCTGCTTGGGTGAGGGTAGAGGAGGAGAGAGCTGTGCATCTCAGATAATTCTTTTTATGGAATTCTCCATTTTAGAGCCAAGTGGGACTAAGCAAAAAAGAAAGTTTCCTCTCTTGTGATAGGATCAGCTAAAAGTAGCAGAAATTCACACGAGAACCTTTGCTGGCTCCAGTCACATCCTCGAGTGTTTGCAGCCCTTGCAGCAATCCTGGTCCTCCCAAGAAACTGCCACCGGGGAACCAGGGAGCTCCAGCAATTCCCTGCAAGTCAGAACGGGGCAGGAGTTTATTTCTAGCACAGTTCGCCTCCAAGTGTTGGTTTCTGTTAGCACTGAAATGTCCTGAGAGTAAGAAATTCCCCTCCGCGTCCTGCCACCTCCTCCTCCCGTGCCCGCTTCTAATCGCTGCCCGCTGCGGAGCGAGGTGCTGCACCTGAGAGAAGGTGGCATGGGGTGCACTGCTGGTTTTCTCATCACAGGGCCAGATGAAAAGCTTTGCAGCTCTCCCAAAAGGCAGGCGAGGAGCATCGTCCCCACACAGCGCAGGGATACGACCGGATTCTGCAGCTACAAGTCAGTCAGTAACGTGAAGTCACCTGAATGACACGTTTATTGTACGAGTCAGAAAGAAACCCTGAGTTACCAGCTGTAGAACAAAGTTAAATTAAAAAAAAAAATAATAAAGGATAGTTTGGTTCAGAGGTTCCTGCTTAAGGGAAAAGAAAACCCCAAAAATGGTAAAAGCAGCAGCCAGAGCCAGCCCAGAGCCTCGGCTTTGCCAAGGAGGAGGCTCCGTGTTGTCCCCACCTGCCCAGGTGACAAACTCCCTGGTGATGGGAGGGCAGAGGGAAGGAATGAGCCAAACCTGACAGCTGAGCATCTAAGGGAGGGTTTGGAAAACCCTGTGGTTTACTTTGTTCAGAGAACTGAACTGCTGGCTGGGCTGGGGGAGCGTGGGAGAGAGGGAGAAGGGGAGGCTGGAAAATCGACCTTACATGGAACACACACAGAAAGTGGAGGGGAGGGAAGTCCTTTAGGGACACGAGCACTGCTGGCTGGGAGGCTGCAGGGTTGGCTTTGGGAAGGACATCCAAAGGTCTGAGGGAGGAAAAACCCCAAAGCCTAACCCCCAAATTTGATACAGTCTTCCAGCTGCAGTGGAGTTGGAGAGGATCCATTCCAAGAAATGCTGTAGCGACAACAAATACCTGGCCCTACACAGGGAAGGGTGAACCAGAGCTGCTTTTTAGTGCCACTTGACATCAGTTATACATTCTAGTTCTCATATACACAGATGGATGTCTTTAAAAATTGACAATTTACACTTCAAAAAAGTTTTACAGTGAAGTTCTCTCGGCAAAGATCAGTCCACACGAGGAGGAGCCAGTCTTTCAGGAGCTGGAAGGCACTTGGCCTTTTGAGAGCAAGTCCCCAAGGGAGCTCCAGTGCAGACACTGCCTGTCCCCTGTCCCCATCTTCCACGGGTGTGCAAAATCCAGTGTGTGCCTGCACCGTGTGGCTGCAGCCCAGCCCGGCCTCACAGGGTGGTGGAGGGAAGTTTCTTCACCCGCCTCTGTGCCAGGATGGAGGACTCGATGGGCTTCAGCTGAGGGCTTGGCTTGGAGCTGTTCAGTGCAGAGTATGTGGCAGCCATTGCGCCCTTGGAGAAAGGGAGAGGGAATTCAGGTGTAAAAGTCCTATTTCAGGCCCCTGGCTTTACAGGAGGAGGGACCAGAGCAGCCAAACCCACAAACAAAGCCAGAAGCATCTTCCTTTTCTTGCTTTGAGATTCCTGCACCGATATGCTGTGAAAGAATCTCCCCCTTTCTTGCTCCCCACAAACCCAACTTGTCTGTGTTGCCTGCCCTGCTCCACACCTCTCCATCCTGCTTCCCACCCCACCACAGCTCTCCCAACCAGCTGGAGGCCCAGCCCAGACTTTGTACCTTTACAAGCTGGATGTCCTGGTGATTGAGCTGGCTCTGGGGTAAGCTGTCCTTCTGGGTTATCCACGGATGCTGCAGGACCTGCTTGGCTGTGAGACGCTGGTGAGGATCTACATGGAGCATCTTTGATACCAAATCCTAAGGGCATCGTTTGGAAAGTCAGACTTTGGAAGATTTCATACTTTAAATGCAAAAACACCACCTGTCTGCCCCCGGATTAGGTTTCAAATTCAGAGGCCAAGTTTAAAGTCCCCAGACATCAAACTCTTTTTGTATAAAATACATTTTTGGCAGGCCTGGGAGGTATAACACAGCAGCAAACCCCACATGGGTCAAGCACAAGATTGGTTTTTCCATGCAAATATTCACATCCAGAACTAAAATAAAGCTGCTGTGGGGGAGGCAGACATGGGGGAGAAGCTACACTGCTGGTTTTCTTCTCTCTCTTTGTGTCCTCCCTCCCCAGACTGCTCTAAACTTGCCCCACAGCCACTGGCCGTGCTTCACCCCAGCCCTTGCACATAACATAAATATCAAACCCTACCTTGGCCATGTCAGAAATAGTGTCCCAGTTGCCTCCACTGATGGAGAACTTCCCCCCACCTATCCGGGTCAGGATCTCCTCTGGAGTGTCACTGGGACCGTTTGCAAACGGAGTGCAGCTGGGAGAGGGGAGGGGAGAGAGGATTGGATTTACTGGCCTGGGACCCACACAGGGGCAGCAGTGACTGAGGAGAGGTCCTGCTGCCACTGCAGAGCAGGGTGGGGGTCACAGGACAGAGCCACTTACCCAGCGAGCATTGTGTACAGGAGAACCCCCAGGCTCCAAATGTCACAGCCCTCGTCGTAGCCTTGGCGTTTTAGTACCTGGGCAGAACAAGCAAAGGGAAAATAAAATGTGTTTGGTTCTTGCCATTAAGCTCGTTTCAAAAGAGAGGGCTCAGCCACTGGGTAGTTCACATGCAAAGCATCCAGAGCCTGACAGGACAGAACAGTCTTGGACTAAAGATCAGGATTCAAGTCAGACTTTGGTTTCATGGAGCAGAGGAATCCCTCAGGCACATCGAGAAAGAAGCCCTGTTCCAGTGTGGTGACACTGCATGTGTGCCCCATGCCATGCTGGCTCTCTTTCTTTCTTCCTCACCAAGATAACTGAGTGGAAAGTCATCCCACCTCTTTTAACAGGTCGCTTAGTCAGGAAGGGAAGCAGCCTCAGAAATCACTGGGATTTTAAAGTCTCAGTACCTTAAGCAGACCTCTCATTATGGCAGTGCAAGCTGGAGGACTGCACTGTAACTGCACTTGAGATCGCCTGCTTGTTCCTTACTACAGGTTGTATCTCTGCAGTCACCTCTTCCAGGGCAGGCTGGAGTTGGGAATGGGGCAGATCCACCGTGCCACATTAGGGAGCACAGCTTAGAGGAGGGACAAGGGGTCTCAGGCCAGCACTCACCTCAGGTGCCACAAAGTTTGCTGTATAGCAGGGAGTCATGAGAAGGCCATTCTCAGCCCTCAGCTGCTTGGCAAAGCCAAAGTCACAGATCCGAATGCTCTCGGGGTTCCCCGACTGATCCACGTAGAGAATGTTGCTGGGTTTCAGGTCCCTGTGAACCACCTGTGGAGCACAGAAAGGGCCATTCTCATACCCCAGGGTAGATAAAGGTCTGAAAGCTACTTGAAGACACTCAGCTCCTGCTCTGGCCCCACAACTACTTTGCCAAGAGAGCAACACCAGCAAGGAATAACTGTCCCGCTGGGCAGAGTTACTCCCTGAAGGAGACGGAGTGTGGTGTAATGCCAGAGAGCTTCCCAGGAAAACCATACTCACCCCTTGGGAATGCAGGTACTCCACTGTTTTACAGATCATGTGCAGGACTGAACTGGCTTCCCTCTCTGAGAAGAATTTCTGTCTGAGGATTTTATCCAGCAGCTCCCCTCCCCTCATCAGCTCAGTCACCAGGTACACGAACTTCCCGTCGTCGTACACCTTCCAAAGCAAACACGGAGAGGGGTAACCAAAAAGTGCTTCCAGAGATTCCCTCTTGTGCTTCTACCACCAAGAAGCAGAGAGAGGTCAGCAGAGGTGGCTCTGGGGATGTTTCTCCACCCCACAATCATGGAATATCCTCAGTTGGAAGGGACCCACAAGGATCATCAAAGTCCAACTCCTGGCCCTGCCCAGACACCCCAACAATCTCACTCTGCCCCTGAGAGGATCATCCAAACCCTCCTGGAGCTCTGGCAGCCTTGGGGCTGTGCCCACTGCCCTGGGGAGCCTGGGCAGTGCCCACCACCCTCTGGGGGACAGAGAAGCAGAGCAACCCATCGAGCTGGGCTGTTGGGCTGTTGGAGCTGAAATCTGCTCCCTGACCAGCCTGCACTTCCTAAACCAAAACACAGGGAAATCATTTGATCCACACTCACATCTTTCAAGGTGATGATGTTTGGATGCTGCCCGTACCGCAGCAGGATTTCAATTTCCTCAGAAGGGTCTCTCTTGCTCTTGTCAATCACCTGCAAGAGTAGGGAGAAGCATTAACTACTATGGGGAGACAAAGGGGCCAGGCCAAAGCACACAAGCTGAGTTTGGAGCCCTGTGGAGCTCCTGAGCCGTATCTACTCCCTTTCCCCTGCTCTCTGTAGCTCTAGAAATTGTCTAGTTGCCTCATCAGTTCTGTGTCCTCAAGCCCCAAAGTTTTGTGCCTGTTTTATTTAAGCACTGACATAGCCACAGCTTGGCAAGGAAAAGTGAGATGCTCTCCTCCCTCTGAGAGAGGAGCACGCTGCTCCCTGCTGTTCCTAGGGAAGTGCAGGTACATGCACAGGAGCACAGAAAGTGTCCTTTTAGGCCCTACGTGAGGAGGGAAAGCAATTTCACTCCTGGATGTTGTTTTTGTCATCATGGGATGAGCAGAAATAGAATCACAGATTGGCTGGGGTCGGAAAAGACCTTAAAAGATCATTTAGCCCAGGTTGCTCCAAGCCCCATCCAACCTTGGCCTTGAGCACTCCCAGGGATGGGGCAGCTCGAATGGGCAAAAAGATACCCCCTAGGGGAGCTCAGGCCGAGGGCAGGGCACAGACCTTGACTGCATACTCCATGTTGGTGGCTTTGTGGATGCAGCGCTTGCACACGGAGTAGGAGCCGACGCCGATCGCCTCCTTCACCACGTACCCGTCGCTGAACTGGACGTTCTTGCCGTGCAGCTGCTGCAGGAGCAGAAGGGAGAGATGAGCTGGGAGGGTTCAGGGGAGGGTTTGTGCAATGTGACGAGTTAACTGGCAGAGCTGGCAGACTGTCTGCTACATCCCACAGCTTCTCCTCCCGGCTGGGAGAGGGAGGAGAGGAGAGCCAGGCAGATACAGGTCAGTGGGATAACACTGTCTGCGGTGGGCACGGTGCGTTTGGGTGGCACCTTCAACCCACGGGCATTTACAGATCCCCTGCCAGCACAGACCCACCCGGGGAGGGGAAAAGCCACAGCCCTGCATTGCCCTGACAACCCATGCACAATGTGACAGTCAGTGGAAATGAAAGAAAAACGGGATGCAAGAATTCCAAACAGAGAGTGCCTCGGGCTTCCTGTCAGTGCTGCTCCGGATGGTGCAGAAGCCCCACAGACCTGGAGCATCCCTGCACCTTCAAGCAGCTGTTCCAGTGTCTCCATTTCTTACCTGCACAACTGAATGCAGGGGTGGCTGGGCAGGTTTCACCTTGCCATCCTCCATCAACCCAGTGGCCACGAAGCTGAAGCCTCGGAAGAGCTGGTGGGCCCCTGCACTAGGGGGGACACCTGGGGAATCTGCAACAGGAGTGGAGAGACAACTTGGAGAGGGCCAGTCCTGTGAGCAGAAACCTTCCCCTCACTCCCAGGAGCTACAACTCTCCTTGAGCTCATTCCAAACCAGAGCCACCCCAGCAGCACTGAGCTTACCCCTACAGAGAATCATGGAATCATCATCCAGGTTGGAAAAGCTCTCTTAGATCAGTGAGTCCAATCATTTCCCAAACCACTAAACCACGTCCCCAAGTGCCACATCCACATGTCTTTTAAATCCCCCACCAGGGATGGTGACTCCAACACTGCCCTGGGCAGCTGTGCCAGGGTTTGACAACCCTTTCCATGAAGCAATTTCTTTTAATATTCCACCTATACCTCCCATGGCACAACTTGAGGCCATTCCCTCTTGTCTTATCGCCTGTTACTTGTGAGAAGAGCCCAACATCTCTAGGGCTGGGCAACCCCCTCAGTGTTGGAACCACCAGCCCGAGGCAAACTCTGCCCTGCTGGCACCTCTGGATACCCTCTGGCATCAAACCAGTGTCACCCCCCACAGGAAACTCTGGCCTTGTGTGAATTCACACAAACCTTTCGGCGTCCGCGACGTGAATTCCGTGTCAAAATAAAAAGTGTCATCTGGCTGGCCCACTGCAGGCTTGAAGGGGGGCTTGATCTCCCTGCGGTACAGCTTCTGCAAAACACACACACACAGCCTGGCAGGGCTCCCACACGTGTGGCCTTCCAAGCAATGAGGGGCCAAGAAGAGATTTTGGGAAACTCTGTGGCTCAGCGTTCAGCTGCAGCAGCCTGAGGGAGGACTTCTTGGCTGGTTGGGGTGCTTTTGAGTCAGTGTGGGGAGAAATATTACAAGTTTATCATGTATTAAGGCAAGAAAATAAGTGTTCTATGGGCAACTTGCCCCCACTCCAAGGGCATGAAGTATCCATTAGGTATCTTCCTCTTGCACCTCCTCCTAACTCACATCAGGGCTTTGCTGACAGGGATGGCCACAGGAGATGCATTAGGAGGACATTCATATCCCAAAACTCCCAAAAGTGAGTTTTAAAATTGCTTCTTGAAGCAAAAATCTGAAATAACTTTTACTGGCACTGTTGGAGGGTCAGTCAAGCAGCTTGTTGGGGCCTTGGAAGCATTAGAGGTGATCTTCAAATCCCTTACCAAGTAAGGGAAAACAGGGGAGAAACAAAATTGTAAAGTAGGGAGTTGGCCAGAACCAGTTGGGAAATGCCAGTTCAGTGATCGCCCTGATTTCCTTGCCAGGAATGTTTTCCCTGATTCCTTCCCACTTAGTGCAAGACAAACCTTGCTGTGCCAAACTCCAATTAAAACCTGCACGTCTCTGTCGAGAGACGAGTAAATTCAGGCCGAGGTGAGGTGACAGGCAACCCAAGTATGAAACAGTTTACGTGACAAACAGAATGTGAGTTTCGGGAAGGATTATCGGAACGGATGGGAACAGGGGTTGTGGCTCTCCCATGGCTGGTCAAGCATCACGACCGTGCAATTCCTGCTGTCAGGAGTGAATTGCTGGTGCTGAGTGGTGAAGAAATTTGCTTTTATGTCTCTGATACTCACGTTCCAGTCAATGGTGGAGTAGAAAGGATGGCGCTTGATCTCTTCTGCCCCGTCAGGTCCAGAACCTGCAAGATGTACCACGGAGAACGTTGCACTAAACCCCTGACAAAGTGAGGGATGGACACGACACAGCCTGGCTGGAATTAACCATTAACTGAGCACAAGTGTGAACACGCTGGCTGCTGACCCACGAGGATGTGAGATGCCCCGATAGGACATCAGGTGGGTTCACAAACAAACAAAGCAATCTCCTTACCTAACCTGTTGGCCGGATTCCTTTTGAAGAGGGCTCGCAGCAGGCTCTGTGCCTCGGCACTCAGGAACTGTGGCATGCCCAGCTTCGCTCTGGGGAGGAAGTTTCGCAATCAGCTGCAGGTTTAAAGAAGCCAACCCACAAGCCGACTGCGGCACCCCCACCCCCAAAAGCACAGTCACCTCCTTGGCATTTACACTGCGCCCTCCAAACTAACTGTTGGTAGGAAACCGCTTTGCCAAATAACGCCACTGAATTGCGAGAGCCCCCGCGTTGCAACACGGCTCAAAGAGCAGCACCTCCTGTGCAGGCAGGAAAGAGAAACTCCTCTTACTTGAGGATGAGGGTCATCGTCTCCTTGCGGTCCTTGCCCTGGAAGGGCAGCGCCCCGGTGAGCATTTCAAACTGGGAGGGGAAGAGAAAAAGGTAGGGGTGGGG
>VXBX01006584.1:44886-73861 GCA_013400415.1 Scytalopus superciliaris
GGGGATGGATGCAGGGCTCGGGGTTGGATGCAGGGCTTGGGGATGGATGCAGGGCTCGGGGATGGATGCAGAGCTCGGGGATGGATGCAGGGCTCAGATCCCTGGCTCAGCTGGGCCACACGCACTTCTCTGGTTTGAGATCCCTGTATATGATCCCCAGGCTGTGCAGATGGTCCAGTCCCAGCGCCAGCTCTGCGAGGTAGAACTTCACGTCCTCCTCGGTGAACATGACCTGCAGGAAGGGACAGGAAGGGGGCAAGTGCTGGGGGTCACAATGCCAGCAGTGGGACCAGCTCTGCTGCACCCCTGCAAGACCTTCTGCATCCGTGTTGCTCCCTCCTGCTCTTTCTGAGTTTCCCAGGATTTGCCTGCTGTCCTGAAGCATTCATAGAATCACAGACTGGTTTGGATTGGAAAGGACTTTAAAGCCCATCTTGTTCCACACCCTGCCACAGGCAGGGACACCTTCCCCTATCCCAGGTTGCTCCAACCTGGCCTTGGTCACTCCCAGGGATGGGGCAGCCACAGCTTCTCTGCTCAGTCTGTGCCAGGGCCTGCCCACCCTCACAGGGTACAATTCCTTCCTTAAATCTAATCTAAATCTCCTCTCTTTTAGTTCTTGTTCTTAACCTGATGCTCAGCAGAGGCTGCTGCAGAGGTGAGATCTGCTGCCAGCTCTGCTGCTTTCCTGCCCAGAGCACAGAGTCCCCAAAACACCCTCTCCTGCTGCCAGCTCTGGACTAGCAGCAGGTTGGAGCCTGTTTCCACCCCTCTCAGTGACTTTGCAAGGGTCAGTCCCTTCTCCAGGCCATTAAGCACAGATGAACTGTGAGCCTCAGCAACCCACCGAGATGCCAGAGCATACCCACCTCTTTGGAAAGCCGAGTAAAAAGGTCACCTCCTCTGAGGAAATCCAAGATGAGATACAGCTTCCCCTCTGTCTGGAATGCTGAAACACAAGCCAGAGAGGGAATCAGAGCCCTCCACTGAGGGAAGGCTCCGTGGTGTTACATTAATCACCTAAATCCCAGTGGCTCCAGCTGGGCAGATGCCCGGCGTGGTTACTGGGTTAAACACAGGTAGGGCTGATAGCTGGGGTGAAGGAGATGGCCTGTCTGTGCTGCTGAAATGGGAGCTCACCACAGCACTCTGGCACTGCAGAAAATCCTCATTTTATGGGGGTCTGGTTCCCTTTCAGCCAGTGATACCCTAAGGAAGGGGCTGATTTCCCGGGAGAGGCAGTGGTCACTTTACAGGCAACAAAGCTGTCCTTGCCTTCCTCAGAGTCAGAGCATTAACCCTGCCAGACTCCAGCTTGACTAGTTAACTCTGCTTTCTCACTTTCTCCTGTTTAATGTTTTAATCCCAAGGATTTGACATTTAAACCTCTTCCCTCCTGGTCCAGTCTCCGTTCCCCATTCAATAGCTGGAGTGGGCGTGGGACCACAGACCCCTCCAGGAAAGGATTTGTGTTAAGGGTTTGTGTTTAAAAGCAGAGTCTGCTGGAGCCTGCAGCCCCTCTCCCAGCATCCCAACCGGCTCCACACTCACCATAGTGGAGTTTCACCACAAAGGGATGGTTTACATCAGCCAGGATGTCCCTTTCTATCTTTGTCCTTAGTCGATCACGCACTGTGGGAAGAGAGGAACAGCTCAGACACATAAAAAGGCCCAGACTACCCCAAAATCAGCCCTGTCCTCAGCCTTAAGCCCTTTAGCACCAGGCAGCTGGAGCCAGGTGTTTTCCCACCTCCATCACTGCAACGAGGGGCTGTTACAGATGGAGAGAAAAGGAGGCTCTTTGGCCGGGATGAAGATGCTTCTCTTTTACCCAAACCACCCCAGGACTGCTGTGACATTCCTCCTTGTGCTCTTTAAGTCACAGTAAAAGTTTCCTTCCTACCTTTCAGTGTCGCCTTCTTGAGCACTTTCATGGCATAGAGGTGGTTGCTGTCTGGTGGTGTTATTTTTCTCACCAGGAAAACCTGAGGTGGAAGAACAACATGTTCACCAGGCACTAAACACTGGCAGTAGGAGCTGGATGCCTCCCAAAGCAGAAAAGCTCACAGTACCCCTAAAAGGCAGCTGTACCTGAAGCTTTCCATGTGAAAGCCCATGGGGTTTTCAGGGAAGTGCTGTGGGTGGGCTCCTCTCACCCCCCACCCCCAGCCATTTGTGTTTTCATACTGCACTTTCCTCCTCCTGCCTTCCACCCCTCTTGCTCACTCCTGCAGCTCCCCTGGGGCTGTGGCTCATGCCTGGGAGCTGTGACTGGAAGCACTGATGCTCCAATGTACCACAAATTCTCCTGGTTTGTCAGTCAGATCAACTCCTTATTATTCAGGTCCTGCATCCTCTGGATTTCTACCTCCTTCCCTTCCCTGGTGTCTCATTCTACCTGGTTTTAAGCAGCTTCAAAAAGACACCACCTGCAAGTGGTGGACTTGGCAGTGTTACTGGCTGGACTGGATGATCTCAGAGGTCCTTTCCAACCCAAATGATTCTCTGATTCATTCAAAGCCACTGCTGCATTTGCCCAGGAAACAGCACACAGTCCTGTTCAAGCCCCAATTTCAGCTAACTGATTGACATGAAGCTGATTTAATGTGTCAGCAGATGGTCTGTAAGAGAGCTGGACTATTTACATGTTGAAATAGATAAGAGTTACAGGCTACTTCCTTCTCTCTTCACAGAAGGGAAACTCTGCAGTAAACAGGGGCCAGAACCAGTCCCTGGGCACACAACACCAGTTCTGAGAAGGGAGGAACATGCACAAGCCCTCCAAGCCCTCAATTTGACCAACAGCTGGGCAGGCAGAGAGCTGAGGAGCCCCTTCTGCCCTGTAGGACACCCGTGTTCACGAGCAGGACGCTCCTGCTCTCCTCCTGATCACCTGCAAAAGGAATTCCAGGGAATTTGGACATTCAGGCTGGCCCTCAGGAAAGGCATCACTACAGTCACCGTCCAGGTTGGAAGCACCCATTTGCTCAGTGGGCTCACCCACCAGATTTTCACAGCCCAGGGTGGATCAGGAAAGTGGGTTTGTTGGGGACAGTCCCTTTTGTCACCAGGGTCCTTTCTCTGGCATGGCACGTAGGAAGGAGTGATCTCACCTTGCCAAAAGAGCCCTGTCCCAGCACCTTCAGGAGCTCGAACTGCGAAGGATCAGCCTTCTCAGAGCCTTCCTTCACATGGTGTGTGATGTTGATTTCCTGCACAACACCTTCTCCCTGAAAAGGAAGGGACACGGTTGACTTGGGACTCCTGAGCAAGGGCGAGCAGCCTTACTGGACTGTGGAACTGAGAGAACCACGACAGCTGGTGCCTGTCACAGGTGCCAACACCTGGAATAAGGAAGCCAGGGGTGGGTAACACCAGGCAGCCTTGGCAAACTCCCCGTGCTGTGCCAAGGGCTCCGCTCCGCTCGCCGTGGGTGCTGCGCCGCTTTGAACTGCCTTTCAGAGGAGTGCTCGAAAAGCACCTTCCTTTTTGAGGCACTGGTAGCAAAAACAGGAGTGTTTATGCCACTAAAAATCCCACAACACAAAAAAATACGGCACTGTTGTCAAAACAGGGCCAGGGCTGGCAAAAATCAGACATGTTGGAGCCCATCTGCTCAGCAATCTGAGCAACTCTGCAACATAAGTCTTAGTGCATCTTCAGCACATACAGATGATGCTTTAACAGACTCGAGCCTTCAAGAAGATTGAGGGGAAGCCAAGGTCTCTGGCACATGTTTTGTTTAAAACACATTATTTTACTTTAAAAAAAAATAAAGAAGAAAATATAGATTTAATCAGCATAAATAGAATGAACTCATCAAGGGAGCTAGGCCAGCACTCCAGCACAGCCACAGACCCTGAGGTGATGCTGAAACACCTTCTATTCCCAGAAAACCTTTTCCATATCTCTGATGAGTAAAGCCCGGATTTCAGCTCAACACAAACACCCTGTGCTGCTTTCTATTGCACCCCAAATACAAAGAGACTTTTTCTACTATTAGTCTTCCATCTGTGCTTTTCCCTGTACTTCTCTTTATCATCCCTAGTCAGCGTATCTGAACTTGGATTTCCTCTGAGCTTGACCTGCTCCAGTCCCTCTCCCACAGAGCAGGCTGGACTCAACTTCCCACTCCTACAGACATGACTCTTACTCAGGCCATAAATCCCCTGTAAGTGGACATCCTGTAAGGGCAAGTCCAGGCTCCTCAGCACTTCACTCCCACATTAGATATGGTCTGGTTGCTTTTTGGACCCAAAGACCAGCAATTATGTTCCAGAGTGCATAAAACATGGTTCTCCCTGGCCCTTGGGCATATGTGCCCAACAGAGGCTGCAGAAAGCTGGACACAGCATTTCATTTTTCCCCTTGCAGAGTTGGGGAAGGGGAGGAAATTACACTGTTTTCTGAAACTATTCAGACACTTGGTGTGGAACCACCTAATCAAAGCAGCTTTCAAACCCAACAGGAACCGAGTGCCAGGCCCTGCCTCTCCTCTGCCCCAGCACACTCCCCACCCTCCCAGTGCCCCTGGATGTGGTTGCCTGCCTGCCTGCCTGCACAGAGCACTGGTCCCTCCCCGCTCTCAGGCTGGGCTGTTCTCTAGCTCAAGAAGTGGCTTTGTTTCCATGGTGGTAGCTTTGCTCTCTCGTGTGTCACTCAGACACTCAGAGCTGGCAGAGGAGCCCACACTCCCGGGGGTGCAGCAGGTACAGCCCGAGCACGGGTACAGGGCAGGGGCACAGGAGCTCCCTGGTGTTATCCTGCCTTTCCCTGGTCTCGGTGATCACAGTGAGAAAGATCCTACAATCCCTGTAATATCTTTTCATGTTCCATATGATCTCCTGCTTAAAGCAGCCGCTTTGCATTTCTGGTCTCGTTTTGGGGCTTAGTCCCCACACAAAACTGCCATGAGAAACAGCTTCCCTCCTCCAGCCAAGAGCTGGAGCAGGAGCCAGCTAAGAGGTTCAGCTCTCCAGGGAGTGATCCCACAGCAGGGATGGGACCACTGGAAGCTGTAGGTTCTTCCCCTCCCTTCGTCTTCCTGAAAACACTAAAGAGTTCTGCACAGCATCAGCACCTGTAGGACCACACACGTTTCACCCTGTAGCATCACATACTTATGTTGAGAGGGACATTGAAAATAAACTCCTCTATCCACCTTTGAGGTGTTTGGAGCCATCCAGGACCCATTAGGGAGAATTTCTTCCCTGTGAGGGTGGGCAGGCCCTGGCACAGGTTGGGCAGAGAAGCTGTGGCTGCTCCTTCCCTGGAAGTGTCGAAGGCCAGGCTGGAGCACCCTGGTCTAGTGAAAGATGTCCCTGCCCATGGCAGGGAGTGGGAATGAGATGGGCTTTATGATCCCTTCCAACCTGATCCATCCTGTGATCCTCCTACTGCAGCTGCTGGGGAGCAGCAGAGCCGTGTTTGCCCAGCTGTGGGAATTCTTTGCAACAGCAAAGTTGGACGGTGTGTCCAACTGCAAGTGGTTTCAGCAGGCCGAGCTGCAGCTGAGGGCAGGCAGGGTTTGCATACACAGCCAGACCACACACACCAGCGAGGCCAGAAGTGGCACCAGCACTGATAGAGACACTTACCAAGGAACACTCCGAGATGCCACCTGGCATCTTGCTGACACGAGGGAGTGTCTCCCTCCCATGGACTCATCCAGCAGCTTGGAATTCAACACTCAGCACTCTGGCCAGCAGCCCCTACAGCCTGCTTAGTCCCCAGCATGAAAGCACCCGAGTGCCAGCGAGAGAAGCCTCTCCCAGCGGCACCACTAACAAAGCACCCCAGAAGGCAGGGAGGGAAAAGCACACGGAATATCCCTTGGGAGCATCACCCAGCGGGAAAAGGGAGGCAGAGGGAGGCAGTGGCAGTGGTACTGACCGGGCTGGCGAGCTGGCTGGGGGCAGGCAGCTGCAGGCTGCAGGGCTTGGCTCGCTGCTTCCTCTGCAGCCAGAGCGTGAAGAACGCCCAGAAGCGAGGAAGTTTAGGGTCGCTCTCCATCCTCCCATCCCGATCCACATCGTCCAGCCCCAGGAACCGCCGCCCCTGCCAGCTCCCAGGGCTTGGGGGGGCTCCCGGGGCGCTGCAGGGGCGCTCGGGGGGCCGGGTGAGGAGACACAGGTGGTTGGAGGCAGTGGCAGATGCGCAGTGGAGATGAGAGGCAGGTTCACGCTCCCACTCCCCAGCAGCAGAGCTTCTGGTTGGGGCTTTTTTTTTTTTTTTTTTTGGGGTGGGTGTGGTTTGCNGGGAAAGGTTTAAGTTGGGTTGTGTTTTCTTTTTTTTTTTTTTTTTTTGCTTTTAAAAAAAATATGAATCTCACAACTCCTTGTTCGTGTTTGGGTTCCCTGGCTGGGACAAGACACTGATAGAAAACACGCACAGTCTAGTTGAAGTGATTTCCATCTAGTGCTGCCTGAATTTCATGTCAGGCCGGGAGCTTTGGGGTATTTCCACAACAGGGGAGAATTCTGAGAATCCACTTTTCTCTTTAAAAAGGAAGAGAAGAACTCTTGAGAACTCACAGAGAAGTGTGACACCACCTTGGAGAGCTGCACGTCTCTCTGCTCCCACACTGGCACAGGGATGGGATTCAGGGAGGAACAAACCCACGGGCACCACTAGGAATTACATTCAGTCCTTCACTTGCATTTTGCTGCTCAAGAGTCCTTGCTGTGGCTGCTGGAGTTATCCAAAAGCCACCCTGGGAAGGTCCATGGGAGGTGTTTTTAAGGGCATTTCTGATGCAGAGGGTCCGACCCCATTGTGGCTCGGATTATTGGCAGGACAGAGCAGAGGTTTTGGAGGGCTTGTTTTGCCTCCTTCCCCCTCCAAACCTGCACCACTTTGACCTTTCCATCAGGGCAGACAGATGTTTCCTGCAGCAAGACCCTGGGGTGTGCAGGTAAGAAAGAAACCCCTTGAAATGAGTCAAAAGACACCCACGCACCTTTGCAATTGGAAATAGCCCCACGTCAGCCTTACTTTTGAATTTCTCCAGAGAGCACAGAGGGTGAGAAGGGGATCTTGGCTTGGACCAGACAGACAAATTATGACTGTCTTGCCTCTTCCACCCCCAGAATGTGCTCTTTTAGAATCAGTAATGAAAGAACCAAATGACTTAATACCAGCCAGGCAGCTGGTCCCAGCTCCACAGGGGGACCCTCAGTGGCTGGTGAGCCCCGAGGGGCTGGGAGGAGGTGCCAGGGCATAGAACAGCAACCTGCAGCCCCAAAAAACCTAAACCTCCTTCATCTAGGGAAGTAGAAAGTGTGTCCACGATATGCTGCCCAAAGATAAGCATCACCACTGCCACGGAAGCCTCACGTTGCTCAGTGAAGCCGTGTGGGAGAGGAGCCTGAGCGTGGGCCGGGCAGGAGCTGATAAATCCTGTCCCAGCCAAGACAATTTCCCATGTTGTGCTCCCAGCGTGGGGAGAGGAGCCTCAGAAATACAATACCCCCCCCCCCCACGATTAGAAGTGCCCACCCCAGCACGGTGACAAGCTCAGAAAACCACAGGAGACACAAACAACGGCACGGAAAGGGGGTTGGTGTGGGGAGGAAGGAGGAGGAGGATGAAGCAGAGTCCAGGATGTCACATGAGCAAGTGAGCAATAGCTGCTCTCTCTAGCAGCAGTCCCACGGAGCTCTCAGCTCTCAGGGGTGGCTGGCAGGAAAGGCTTTGGTTTTCAGAGAGCTCCCTGACGTGGGATGACCCGTCATGGGACAAAATGCAAATTAAATGGATGAGTCTCCCTGAGGTGCCCACTGCAACAGGCTCTCCTACCTTGTCTGCAGAGTCCACGAGGTCTTTCTCTATCCAAGTGATGTCGGATTTCACCTGTGGAACAACAAGCAAGCATCAGCACAGAGGGGCTCTGATACTCCAGTCAAGTTTTCCCAACTAACTTGTTCTGCAGGACCAGGCGAGCTGTTCACGGTCACTGCTGGTTTCCGACCAGCCACAGCTCCTCAGGGTGTGATTCTGAGCTGTGGTGGCTCCAGGAGAGCAGTTTGAGCCAGTTCCTGTTAAATGAATTTATATTGATTGGCTTTGATAAACTGTGACAGAGTGCTCGGGACACGGTGCTGGCACTCGGTTACACATGTTCCCCCAGAATCAGAGCACCAAGGAGAGAGAATTAATTTCTGGCAGGTTGATTAATGTCTGGATCAGATTTTACTCTCAGCTACACCTGGACAAACGCCAAAAGCATCTGGGCTGGGTCTGCAGGGAACCTTGGCACCCCCATGGCAAAGACTGGGCTTCCCTCCTGGGCACGCTCAGCGTTTCTAAAGCAACCAGGAGGAGCAAATTCAAGTGGCAGAACTCCCCACATCCCTCCAGGGCAGGGCAGGGCAGGGCCAGCCCAGCTGCTCTGACACCTCCCCAGCAGCAGCAGAAATGTCAGTTTATGGTGCCTGTGGGGCCAGATGTGAGTCTGTGAACCCTCGCAGGGAGAGATGCAGAAGCATTTAAGGGGAGCTCAGAAAAGAACTGCTTCTCAACTAGGAAATGGCTCCTTCTCCAATAAACTCAGACTTAAGGGAAGGACTAAGTTTTTGCAAGGTCAGTAAGTTTTTGCAAGCTCAGCCCCCAAGCCTGGTGTGTTTTGATGAAGGGACACAGATTTGCAACCTCATCTAGGTACTCTTTCCTCCGGTTTTTACATCACGAGCCAAGTTTCGGTAGAGAAATCAGCCCCCAGAAAACTCAAATCAGACTTGAAATGTTTCCTCTGAGAGGTTCGAGTCTTTGCAAATGAGATAAAACATGTGACTGCAAAGAGAGCTGCGGCTTCTCTGGTGTTTCCTCAGGCAGTGTGAGAGCAGGATGGAGCCCACAGTGCCAGCAGCAACAACTGGGGGGGCACAGGGTGACCTGGACATGGGACAGGAGCTTTGGAGTGGCAGAAGAGAAGGAAAAGCAAGCCTGGAGGGAAGGGAGGAGCTGCATGAGAACAGAGCTAAGAATTAACTGATTTTCTGCTCCAGATCAGAGGGGCCCCTGCAGTCACCTCTTCCCCTTCCTCCTCTCCACTGCTCTGTCCTCACAGCCAGGATCTCTGGGACTGGGAGATGCTGGGGCAGCCGGGTGACACATCCACCAAAACCACAACTGAACCCCTTCCTGAGCGAAAAGTGACCACAAAAAACCTCGGCAGACCCTCCTCCCGCGGGGATCCCACCCAGCAGCAAACCAGCTCCTTCAGCCCAGGCACCAGACCCTGCCCGGCATGGGGAGGGATGGATTTCATCCCCACAAGCACAGATCTCTCTTCAGGCCCACGCCAGGAGCTCCCAGCCACCTCCCATCACCAGAGAGGCATCTCACACAGATTCCTGCGCTGCTGGGAGATGATATTTTGCTGCTCCTGGCAAATAAAAGGACACCCCCAGGCGCCAGCCGGGGCTGAGCCCAAGAGGCTGCTCAAGTCACAGGAGGAGACAACTTCTCTGAACTTCCCAATGCTGCCTTCACAGATGGCTGAGTCGCCTCAGATCAGGGGCTGGGGACACATCAACGGGGTGGGTTTTTTTTTTCCCCAAGTTCAAAATACAAGTCCTCTTTCCTACTTTGCCCTCTTTTTTTTTTTTTTTTGTTTTTCTTTTTGAGGGAGGATTTTACAAGCCAGAAGCCAAGAGACAGGTTTGTTTTTGCTCGCGTTTTGTCACTTTGCTGGTTGAGACCGTCACATCTAAATGCAAGAAAAAAAAAAAAACCACACACACACACACACACACCCTGCAAAAAGCTCGAAACAGATTCTGCTCTTGGCATTTCGCTTCCTATTCATCAACAACTAACCAGAATCTGTTTTAATTTCTGTTGCTTCAACACATGCTCTGGTCCCAAAACACTCCCAAAATCTGGCAGCACCTAGGAAAGACACTTCTTAGAAAGCAGTTGCACCCTCCAAAATGCCTTTTTTTGTTGTTGTTTTTCCCAAAGAGTGGTTGTTAATTAACCCTGGCTAAGGTCTGGCTCTCTAAAGTCAGATGATTCGCTGATTTCCTGTGTCCTGCAGAAGAGACAGAGCAGATATTTTACCACTTGCCTCCCGGATCCTTGGCTTGCTGCGGAACAGGAGCCTCAGCATCTCCAAGGCTTTTTAGGCTGTTATTCTCCCATCCTTTCCAAGCTGGTTCCTGAGCCTGGAGCGGCACCCGGAGCGGCACGAGAACCCCCGAGTTATTGTCACTGGGATGTATTTTGGGAGCTCTTGCTGAAAGGAAACCGCAGTTTCGTATGGGGAAATCGCATTGTGTGGCGATGGGCGCACAAAGAGGCGGCCGGACGAGAACACTGGCCGGGCTTTACGGGTGCTTAGGCAGGGAAAGAGCCATCAGCAAATCTCAGCTGGCTTTTCAGGAGGATCAGTCCAGCCCCACACACACACACACTGAGGGTGTCACACACGGGAAAAACGGGCAGAGGAAAGGCAATTTCAGGTGCTACAACGAGGCGGCAACAAGCAACTGAGAGTCTGTGGCAGTTTCCTTCCTCAAAATTTCTCTGCCCCTGCTCTGAGCAGCACAGATGCTGATCCAGCAGGGATGCTCTCCCTGTAGGATCGGTGGAATTGCAGCTCTCCAAGGAAAGGGCCAGGAGGAGGACATGGAGATGCTCCGAGGGCTGGAGCCAGGCTGGGAGAGCTGGGGGGGTTCACCTGGAGAAGAGAAGGCTCCAGGGAGAGCTGAGAGGCCCCTTCCAGTGCCTAAAGGGGCTCCAAGAAAGACAGGGATGGAGTTTTTAGCAGGACCTGTTGTGACAGCACAAGGGGAGATGGTTCTGTGCTAAAAGAGGGGAGATTTAGAGTAGATATAGGGAAGGAGCCTTTCACAGAGGGTGGTAAAACCCCCAGCTGAATGTGGCTGGTCTCCTGAGGGAACTGGGAGTGCTCATGTGGCTCCCTCTTTTCCCTGCTCACACAGAAACTGGGAGACAACTGATTCAGAACCGTAGGGCTGAAACCCTTCTTCCCTCTCTGCTCCCCACGTCTGCACTGCCTGACCTGGCCAGTTCCCGTCTCTGTCCCTGGCAAGGCACCCCTGGATGTGTGGGAGCAGGCACAGAGCAGCGTCTGGGTGCAGGATCTGTGCCCTGAGCCAGCAGACAGGGTTGTGCAACCCTGCCATGAGGTGTCGGTGTGCAAACCTCACATGGGGCCCAAAGCAGCGTCCCAAGGACCTGAAATAGCAGATGGGGGCAGGGAATCACAGGATTAAACAGTCTGAGTTGGGAGGGACATTAAAAAGCATCCTGTTCTGCTCCCTGCCATGGCAGGGACACCTCCCACCAGCCCAGGTTGCTCCAAGCCCCATTCAACCTGGTCTTGGACACTTCCAGGGATGGGGCAGCCACAGCTTCTCTGCCCAACCTGTGCCAGGCCCTGCCCACCCTCACAGGGAAAGATTTCTTCCTTATATCTCATCTAAATATCTCCTATTTTAGCTTAAAAATGTCCCCCCTGCCTGTGGAAGAGGTGACAGTGTCTGAGGGGTGGTGGGTCGGACACTGGCACTGAATTCAAGACCTGGCTGTAACCTCTGCAGGAACCTGCTGCCACTGGCACCTCAGTCCTGGCAAAGACAATTGCCAAACCCAGCGCTGCCACACACAAATGGCTCCCATTCCACAGTTTAAAGATCCTGTAACCCAGTTCTGTGTAGGGCTCGCCCCCAGCATCCTCCACCTTCCCAATATCAGCTCCATAAACCACTCGCTGGCCCTATAGATTTAAATCAGGATAACCAGGGATTGCCTTTGCCTCCTGGCAGGATCCAGTTACACCCCAGTGAGCGCTGGGAGGGAAGGATCAGGGTTTCATAAACAGGAAGGCGATGGTGTGAAGAACTGCTGCCTGAGGAGAGGCAGCTGCTGTCACATCCATACACTTCCTAAGTGGGAACGGTGCCCCACGCCAGGCCAAGGGGATGTCCCAGCAGAGGCTTCAGCTGCTGCCCAGGAAGCCTTGAAGAATGACCTGAAAGGATGCAGAATGACCTCGGAGCCCTCCAGCACAGCCTCAGGAACGGGGGAGCCTCACACTCCTGACTTCTGCACAGAGTTATTTTATGGGATCTGCTCCAGAACAACCACCCCCCTGTGGTGCAGCAGCTCCCACTCTGGAGGGAGCCCGAAATCAGTGGGATTTCAGCCAGAGGTGCTGCAGCTGTGCAGAGGAAGCGAGGCTGACGTTTGCTGCTGCCCAGAGCAGAGGCTGCTCTGGCTGGAGTTTCTTTTTCAGGCGGTGGTTCTCAAAAAGGGGAACAAACAAAGCAAAGAAACCTCCCCAGCCACCACCTGCCCTCGTGCAAAAGCCTTACTGGGGCAGGGCTGGCCCTTGGTCTCCTTTGCAACCAAAGAACTGGCCAGAGGCTCCTACTTTTGCCTGCACAGGAGGAAGTGCTGCCCACAGCAAGGGGATGGTGAGATGGCCATACCAGCACTGCTGAGTTTCACTTGCTTTGCTGCCATCCACCGACTTGCAGGAAGGCTGAGCACCCCCACAGGAAACCCCACGTGTCACCAGGTGCCTGTGCTGCACACACAGAGCTGTCCCCACGCCCCACCAAAGGAAAAAAAATCCAAATAACCTCATCACAGCACAGGATGAGAGTGGAAAATTTGCATCAAACCCACCCCTCATCACAATCAGGGCAGAAATTCCCCGTGATCGTTGACATTGTTCAGTACTTGCTTGGCCCTGTTACCTTTCCCAGTTATTATCTTTATCTCAAAGTCCTCATGAATCTGAGTCACAGCACCAAAATGACTGTAGTGGGCTGACCCTGGATGGGTGTCAAGCCACTCTGTCACTCCCCTCCACAACTGGGCAGGGGAGAGAAGATATAACAGGGTTCATGGGTTGAGATAAAGACCAGGAGAGATCCCCCAGCAAATACCATCACGGGCTAAACAGACTCAAATTGGGGGTATTAATTGAATTTATTACTAAAAAAATCAGAGCAGGATTATGAGAAGTAAAATAAATCTTTAAAATACCTTCCTGAGCCAGGTCAGGAGCCGGGTCAGAGTAAGCAGCTGAAAACAGATGTCCAGCCAAGCAGAACATTTTGTGAGATCACCCCAGTTTCATTCAATTGCCAAAAATAAGGGGAAAAAAAAAAGCCACCTGGGAGAACTGGAGTGTTTAATTTGATCTAATTCAGTGGGCATTGCTCAAGGCTGTACTCAAGGATTAAACGCCTCTCTCAGGCTTCCACACACCACACACACTATCAAAGAAAATACTGATTTGAAGCCTCAAGCAGGCTAAAAATGCTCCCTGCCCCAGAGGAGGTTCTGTCCTGCTCTCCTGCACGTGTTCCAACAGGTTTCATCCCAGTCCACGCTCCCTGGGCTGTACAGCTGCTCTCACTTCCAGGCATGAAAACTTGTGGGCTCTGCTTTTCCCACTCCAGCATCACCCCAAACATGAGGATCCTGCCTGGCAAGGGCCAGTGTCTGGCCACTGGTTTGGTGCATTTTATGAGACAGAGCTAATTTTGCTTACTATGTGCAGGTCCCAGCTGGGAAAGGTTGGGGGGAAAAGACATGGGAGCTCTCACTTGAGCTCCTTGGCCACTTCCAGCCACACTCAGAGCAGGAAAAGCTGCAGAATTCAGTCCTGGGGGTTTTATGAAAGCAGGCAGAGGGTGGAGGGGAGAGGCGTGCCTGTGCTCCTGTGAGACATCAGATAACAGCTTTGGCAGGAGGGAGAAACAGGAGCAGAAATCCTTGGGGTCAGGGACAGAACCTGAAGCAGGAGGGAGATTCTTGGAGCAATCCAAGAGGATCTGCAGGGAGAAGGGGCTTCCTTAGTCCTTTAATTCTCACTGGGCAGGGACATTTCCTAACAGACAAAAGCCTCGGGGAGGCTGGGGCTCGGGGAGGAAGGGCCACTGCGGGGTGGCTTTGAAGGTGGAAGTCCTGGACAAAGTCACTGCTACAAACACAGCTGAGGAACTCCAGAGACTCCAGGAACTGGAACTTCCCAATAAGTGGATAAGGCCGGGGGCGGATTCCTGGCAGGAGCTTTGCAGGAAGGGATTGCTGAGAGGGAACGGGGCTGCACGTTTCACCCCGCACCATCTCCAAGGGCTGGTTTATTGGTGTCCTGAGAGACAAAACCAACCAAAAACGAGGCAGGGGGAGGAAGCCCAGGGCACACAGACAGGCCTCTGCCCAGGGAGGTGCCCACAAATCCTGTTCATCGCTGCCTTCGTGCCCAAACCCTTACACGGCCAAGGCAGCTGGGAGAAGGGAATGACCAGCATGGATAACACCAGGAGCTTCCCCTCATATGGCTTAAAACACAAACCTGAGCATCCTAGAAGCACTTTGCCATCCTCCTTGGGGCAACTCATCTCCACTCACACAGGCAGCCAAATGCTTAGTGGAAAATTAACTTGCTGACCCTTGGGAAGGAATCTGCTGCAGTGATCCTGGCTCCCTGCAATGGGGGCAACAAGAAAATCCCTAAAAAGGCAAAACTCAGGTCGAGGCGGCCGAGTTTTACCCTGTTTGGTGTTTAGATGGAGCAGCTCCACCCTTTTTTTATTCTTTTTGTGGCCCCTTCTTCTCACCAGCATGTTCACTTCTCTCGTGTGTCAGACAGTGACCCACATCCCCTTCCACTGTCCGACCTGGCCTTGGGCACTCCCAGGGCTGGGGCAGCCACAGCTTCTCTGCCCAGCCTGTGCCAGGGCCTGCCCACCCTCCCAGGGGTATCACAGTAGAGATGTGAGTGGCTCTGTCACCCCAAAGGGACCCAGAGCCCAGGGCACCCTGCCACCCCTCGAGCACATTCCAGCAGGTGGCACTCAGAGCATCTTTAACGTCCAAAACGTTTTTTCCTGTTTTGAGACAGGATGGGAAGAGCCCAAAGCATCCATTTCATAAACATTCACGTCATAAACACCCCTCTGGGAAGATTCGGCACTCCTAAAACGGGGGGATCTCAGAAATGATTAAGGGAGGAAGGGTTTTCTCAAGCAAAGCCTGAGGCTGAGGGAGGGAGAAGGCAGCTCACACAGCAGAGCTCCTGTCCTTGTGCTTCTCAGCATCGACCTGCTCAGTTTTTAACCGACTCATTCGACCGGGGGAACCCAAAATATCTGCTTTATATCAGAGGGAGGGCTCCTTTTGGGATGGAGAGAGCAGAGAGGCTCCAGCACAGGCACCCCCCTTGCACTCCCCAGTCTCCTCCCCTCTCCTGGCTCTCTCCAGGGGTGTGTTGGCAGCACATCCTGAAAGTGTCTTTAAAAAAAAAAAAAAAAATAAACACAATTTCTCCACCCTTTCCAGGCACTACAAGCCACAGCTGGCCAGGATCAGCTGACAATGAGCTGTTTGGGCTGAAGATACAAGCTCAGGCAAAAGATGTTCCCAAACCCCACCGAGACCTCCTGATAGATCCAGTGCCGCTGCTGTCACTGGGAGAGGAGCCCGGGGAGCCAGCAGGACTTTGCACCCAGAGAAATGAGATGCCAGAGAGGAAAAGAAAACACCTTTAGCAGCCAGGAGATAAGGAACTGCTTAGTTATGCAGCTTCTACAGAGCAAATCAGTCTCCATTTAGAGAGTGCAAAGGATACAGCCTCCCCTTCCTGCAGCCCTGCACACACTTCCCAGCAAGGAGGAAATGTCTCCTCTCAGCAAATTCCAATCAGCTGGTGGTAAAACCAGGAGACCCCATCCCAGGCTGTTCCAAATGCAGAATCCCCCCCTCAGGAACCAGCACCAAAGCACCACCTTCCCACTTGGGTTTTGGTTTGTGGTAGAGAATGTGAAAACTCTCTGTAAGTGAATTATAAAACACAACACTGGTTTCACAACAAGGACCGGGACTTGTTTGCTGCCCTTGGAGTTGTCGTGGGATGTGGAAACTGTTCTCTATCGCAGGAATGCCGGAATTCCATACTCCTCCCACAGCACACATGCTGCTGGCGGCTTCCTCATTGCAAGGCACGCAGAAAGTGGTCTCAGGACTCGGTAAAGCCTTTGCTTGGGACCTGCCAGGGGCTGGTCTGTGTGTGCTGGGAGAACTCAGCTCTCTCCCACCCTCTGGGAGGGACACACGGGAGAGACACGCTGAGAGAAAAGCGATTGTCGCGTTTTCGTGGTGAACTGCAGGAGTGTTGACAGCAAAAAAAAAAAAAGGAAGCATGTCCAAAACACACCCCGAGCTGTGTTACCAACACCCCAGTGAGAGCTGCTGTAGCAAGCAAAGCACTATTTTATCACTTAATGCTTATAAGCAGTACAGATGCAGCCAGCAGCCACCCCCTCCAGGGCTCAGCTGCTCTGCATGGTGAGGACGAGACCATAACATGAACATCACTATCCACCCCCTTCCCAAACAGCCCAGCACGGGAATTACCGCCACCCTGAACGTTGGGAATACCATGTTTTGTCCTGTTCCCCTAAGATGCTGTTTTAAGGAGTTTTCCCCCCCTCACTCTGTCCATGTGAAGATATCACCTCCCTCTCCGTAAGCTCTTCCCAACCTGCAGCCAGGCCAGCCCGGGCTGTGCAGTTAAATCCACCTCTCTGGCAGTGGGAATCGATACAGCCGCGTCTGGAAGGGCTGCGGGAGCACAAAGAGATCGTGTCCTCAATCCGCTCGCTATTCCCAGAGCCGCCAGCAGCTCTGCCCGGACCGAGGTTTCAAGCACAAACCAGGGATAAACGCCCTCATTTCCCCCTATCCAAAGGGGTGACGTTTCCCAGCTGTGCAATCCGGGGCTGGCGAGGGAAACCCTTCCTGCGGTGAGATCAGTGGGAATTGCTGGGAGGCAATGCCTCTGCTTCCCTCTCTCCTCGGAGGCTGCCCCAGGCACACAGCGAGGGTTTTTCCTAAGGGCAAAGGAAAAGGGCTCCAGGCAGGGCAGGAATTCTTAGATAGCTGGGATTACCCTCCCTGGATGGTCCCCAGCCTCGTGGCAGCCCCTGGCAGGCAGAATGGTGTAACCAGGGGGGGAAAATATTATTGCAGCTTCACCTGGAGCTATGGGAGGAATTTACTGCTCGTGTCCAAACTAAGCTTCGCTTCCAAATAAAGCTGAGGCTTGTAAAGCTGCAGGAGCATCAGAGAGGCTGTTTGTGTGTGCAGGGAGAGTCCTGGTCAGCATCTGAGCCAGCTGTGGAGCCAGCTGTGGAGCCAGGGACCCCCAGCAAACCCAGCCAAGGGGACTCCAAGCTCCCAGTTGCTGGGGTGGGATGATCCAGATATCCAAGCCCACTCTGATCCCTTCAAAACTCAAATGGGCATGAGTTCCCCTGGTTCAACTCTTCAGGGAACTCTTCAGTGTCCTCGTCGCTGTCCCTGGCACAGAAGGAGCTGCCACTGCCCCGTTCCATGTCTCCATCTCCCTTTCCCTGTCTCCATCTCCCTTTCTCCCAGCCTGAGAGAGGAGCCCGTGATTCCTCCACGGCTCTGGGGAAGTGCTGGCAGAGCTCTGGCCTTGCTCATGCTGCCTCCTGGATCCACAAAGAAATCAACTTCAGCAATCCCATGCCTTCTTCCCCCTGACTCAGACTGCCAGGAGCAGCCTGGGCGAGGAGGGGCTGGCAGGAGGATCCCTCACTTCCCTGTGGGATCAAGAGCTCCTTTAACTCCAACAGGGAGAGGGATGACACAGGTTTCCTCCAAGTACAGCACACAGTAACAGATTTCCATTATTACTTTTTCTTTTTCTTCCTCCAATAAAAGAGGCTTTCTGGAGCCAGAACATGAGGCAGCTTCTAGGAACCCACGAGGGGGGTGGAAATGGAAGGGGAGAAACCGGAGCAGTTTGGATGGGTCGGGGCACCACGTGGGAGGGCTGCTGGAGCACTGCTCCGCAGCCTCTGCCGCATTCCTCGTGTGCAAGTCCTGTAAACTGACCCCTCTTCAATTATTCATTAGAGTCTGCAGCTCATCAGAGACTCTGCTCCTCAAACAGGCATTTATTTGTGTTTTTTAAGAGCTCAGAAGCTGCTGTTCCCCATAGCCCGGCCTTGCCAAGGACGGAGAGCAAAGGCTCTGCCAGGAACAGGCCAGGAGCTGTCAGGCACTGCTGGGGAAACAAACCCACTTGATTCCTTCAGCTGACAAGACGGAGAAGCCAGTTTAAACTTGGAGCTTTACCACTGACAGGTTGGAAAAGCCAAATGTTAAGAGAGCAGTCAGAGCTGGAACCCAGTCCTCGAGATGTTCTGCTCCCACCAGGTTACCCCAGGTGTGCCCAGCCACAGGGGGCCAGACTGGCCAGAGCACTCTTGGCTGGAAGCAGCAGGAGAGGGGCAGTGGGCTGAGAGGGGATTTGCTGAGGTACCTGCCCCTTCCTACAGCTTTCCAGTTCTTGGAGAAAGCAGCAGCAGCTGTACAAACACGCACAGCCTGCTGCAGAGCAGGACCTTGTTTGTTTTGAAGCCCTTCATGTTAAGAGGCTGTGATTAGGGGTGTCCAGTTCTGACAGGGATCACACCACCCGACAGGATTCCTGTCCCAGTCTCAGCCTGGAGCTCATGAGCAACCCTGGCATGAGAGCCCTCGCTCTCCTGGACCCTTGATGGACACACAGGTGAGGTTGGGCAGGGCTTGGAGCAGCCTGGACTAGTGGAAGGTGTCCCTTCCCATGGCAGGGGGTGAAATGAGATGAGCTCTAAGGTCCCTTCCAACCCAAACCACTCAGTGATTCTACGATTTGCCCTTCAGTGCCAGCAGGTCTTGGATGACTCTTTCTTCCTCCCACACTGCGAAGAGAAAGTGCTTCCAGTTTGTCCTCTGGCCACCCACTCCAAAGAAAGCAGGACAAGGTCAGTGGATGTCCTGCAGGCAGCAGGATGTGCAGCACAAAGTCTGGGTGAAGATGTTTCACGGAAAGCACATCATGCCATGATGGAGCAGCACAAAGCCTTCCTCTCACATCCCTCTGGGGAGCATGAAGAATTCCCAGTTCACGACAAGAGGTCAGAGCAGGATTCCTCCCCAGCCTGCAGGAAAGCTGCTCCAGCTACATCCAGTTTGCAGGTGGGAATGAAGAGCTGGGCTGCAGAGCCTCACCAGGAGTTGTGTAACAAACCCAAGGCCCAGCCTTACTTCCCACAGCAGCCAACTGCTGCTGAACCATGGAGAGGGCTGGCACAGAGGAGTCAGAGGTATGGGTGGTTACAACCCTGTTTCCTCCAACTCAGCTCAGAGAATTCCAACTCAGAGCTGTCACTGTGACTGTACTTGGCCACATATCAGTGTTACAGGGGGTGTTTCACCCAGAACAACAAACACTAATATTAATGTTGGTGATGATACAGGTATTTCTGGCCAGAGGTGTCCGTGCCCAGGATTCCTTCATGCCCTTGCAAGATGCTGCAGGGAAGGACCTTTCTGCAAGATTTACCTGGTCAGGACATGAGGATAAACCAACAGGAGCCACACAGATCTGGGAAAAAACCTTGTGCCTGGCTCATGTGGCAGGGCACAGCCCTCACTCCAGTCTCAAAGGTCTCTTGAATGGCACAGAGCTGGAAGAGTTTAGTTATTCCCTTCCCCAGTTTTCACTGTGCTCTGTGATTATCACCCAGGAACAAGCTGATCAGCACCCCCAGCCCGCGCCACGTTCCCTCCAGGGAGAGTGTGGGCTCACTCAGCACTGCAAATCCACTCCTCTGCTTTTCATTATGAAGTGATTTCACTAATTGGGAGTTGTACTTCCATGCATAATTCCTCACACTTGGCACCTTCAGGGAGCATAGGCTCACCCCTCAGCCACGCTGGGTGCAGAGCAGGCTGGCAAACCCCAGTAACGAGGGGTTCCATTTCCCCACTGAATTCAGTTGCTGTTCCCCGGCTGGAAAAGGACCAATTTCAGCCAACCTGGCAATTAAAATCTGGAGAACACAGGAGAGGACGAGGCTCAGCACCCAGGACCAATGCAGAGCACTGCCAACCAGCCCTGGGCAGAGCAGCTTTCAAGCACCACCACCAAAGAGGATGAGGGGAAAAAAATCCATCCTTGTACCTAAATTTGCCAAAGGCTCCTGTTCAATGCAGTGTTGGATCAGCAGCCTGTTTTCAGCACAAATCCAAAACACAGCCATCATGAAGAAAATTAACTCTTCCCCAGCCCAGCCCAGCACAAGAATCTTGCAGGTAAACACACCAGGGAACGGGGCTTGCAGGGATTTGTGTACCACAACTGTTCTGGAGAGGCAGAATCCACAAGAGGTTGTGAAATGCACCAGCTGTCCTCGGTAGGAAGAAGCTGAGTTGCTGAAGCAGCAAGAAACTACCAGAACACAGCCAGCCTGGCCCAAAAACACCCCCTCACTACCTCTGCAGTGACCACTTCAACGTGTTTCATGCCCAAAGACCCCAAAGGGCAGGTGAGATGATGACAGAGGCATCACGCTTGTCACCAGACTCCATCAATCTCGTGCCACCAGCTGTGAAGCTCCCGACTCTTTTGAGGAACTCTTGGATTGCCTCCTCTGCAGAGTGCCCTTGGTTATTGCCCAGGCAAGCAAGCACTGAACTCCTGGCAGCATCCTGCTGACAGGGACAGGGACAGGGACAGGGACAGGGACAGGGAGGGATGGAGCTGCTGTGTGGGCGTCGGGTTATTTTTAGAAGAGATCACAGAACGAGCCGCGAAAGGGTAGAGAGTGCAAACCTGGAAAAAAGGTGCCTCTTCCCCCTCCAGCTCTCCACACACAGCACAGAAGGGTGTGGGAGGGAGCCTGAGCAACCTTCAGCTTGAGAACAGTCACCTCAGATGGTGACGGCCGCTTGTTCTCCCGCCCCAGTCCGGGCTGTGGGCAGAGCCAGCGCCAGAAGCTGCTGCTGACGTCTACACCCGAAGTGAAGAGACAAACACAGGCGTTCTGGGGGCTGCCTGTGCCCCCATCTGCAGCATCTCAGGGCACAGCCTGCCCTCCAGCTGAAGGTATGTGTTTATAGGAGGGATTTCGCTTGTGCTGGTGGCAAACATACCTTGTACAAACTTGGGAAACGCGACCGAGGTTATTTCAGGACCACGTAGCAGGGCTTCGTGTGTTTGAAAGTTACCCAAAATGGGATTGTCAGACACTGCTCACAGGCAGTTTGGCCACGGTGCCTCGGAAAAAGTGGAAAGCAGGACACCTGCAGCAGCACAGGGCTCCTGTGGCTTCCCTGCTGTGGGGTCTTGGACAACTTGCCCACTGCTCTGCTCCAGCTTGGACTTCACGTCCCTGTCCCACAGACACAGAGCAGCATGGGGAACCTCAAGTGCTTTTTGGCCTCTATCTCATGATCTTTCTGTGGGGCAGCATCTGCAGATGGAATCAGCCAGGGTTTGTCTCAGTGATGTTCTTCAAAGGAAAAAATAAAAAAACAAACCTGAAGTGATTTTTAAAGCAACATCCTTCAGCAGCTTTTAGGGGAGGGCAGTTTAGCCAAGTGTTTGAAGATGAAAGAGGCAAAGTCTCGAGTCTTAGATACCCAGCTGGAATCCAACCAGAAGACACAAATTACCCTTCTTCCCCATGCCAGAGATGCAGTGAAGAACCATAAACCCACTGTTCTCAGGGGAGGGAAATGCAGAGTTTCATTGACCTGAGCTCATCTGAGCCACCCCAGGTTTCTTTGCAGAGTGCTGGAAGAGTGCCAGGCCAGTGAGTGGGGCACAAAGGCAGAACAGGCAGGTGAGATGCAACAGAACTGCTAGAAACCCACAAAAAAATGCCAGGGAACGACAAAAAAAAAAACTGGCTGAAACTTAGACAATTGGGTTTTAGGTTGAAATTTCTTTTTAGGTTGAAATTTCTTTTTACTAAAAATACAACCAACTGGAAAAACAACACAACAAGCCCCCAGAGCCTTTAGCACGGCCGATGATTCAGAGGGAGAAGCTGCCACAGGGCCCTGGCTGAGGGTACAGAACACGACAGGCTCTTGACAACCTGCTCGGCAAGGTCGCCCAGGGCAAATCAAACATGTTGTGTCATTCTCCACAGTTGGAGTGTGCATGGATCAGGAAAGGAAAAATCCTGAAAGGATTATGATTTCACGGTACTGAAGTGGCTCTTCTGCCCTGTCTGCAGGACAGAGAGGAACGGGCACAGTGAGGATGCTGTAACAGCATCAGTGCTCAGTCCTGTGCCTGGGGAGGGCTCACACCACAGAAATCAAGTCCTTCAACACCGTGCTGTTCATGTGTGGTGTCTTTAGGTGTCTCAAGAAGGACCAGCAGGTTAAGCCCCTGCCCAAAACACAAAAGAGAGCAGCTCAGCTCCCTCTGCCTTTCCCAGCCGATGCTAATGGGGACACAGAGCCCAACCTGGCAGAAGTGGAGCTTCTCCCAGCCCCACCAAGGCAAGAGAATAAACAGATACCAGGCACTCAGCAAGGGCAGCTGTGCCAAAACCATCAAATACTCTTGTGCTTCTCATCCCATCTGGCAAGATCACAACACAGAGAGAGGCACAAACACGGCACCGAAACACCCCAGGGATTCTCACATCGTGCCCTTGGATACGGCCTCCTGTGTGCTGGACCAAGGCAGCCCTTTGGGAGTTTCCCAGGCACGCCTGGGTGACCAAAGGGGCAGGAAGACAGAGGGTTTCTCTCTCCTCTTGCCCATCTCCAGTGCCTGGCACTGCCACGTGCACTCATCCCGATTACAGTGCAGCAGCTTACAGGGTTTATAAACAGCCGTCCCCAGCCCGCTCCCCGGGTCAGCTCACACCCCCCACCCACCTCGGAGGGATGACTTGAAGACGTAACCCCAGAGCGTTTTTACCTTGGCTGGAGGATTCCCACCTTCTTCTGGAGCTGCCTGCCCGTTCTGCAAAGGAAGAGGAGCTGTGTTAGCACACGAGGGCTGCGGGACTGCTCCTCACACACCTTAAAAAGCTCTGCTGGCTTTGGGAGCCCTTCACGTGGGACAAGCAGAGCAGGGTGGCACTCAGGACATGGTACAAGGTGGTTGAACATTTCCCCCCTCCCTACACCAAGAGGTCTTGTCTTTTAACTCCCTTTAAAAGAAAGGCTTTTGCTCAGAGAGTCTTTCCACGTTTCTCCCAAGCGAAATCAGGGCTCTTTATAGACCAAATATTGCCTGTGGGGTGACCAGCATTCCTGCACCACTCCGGTGTGGATCCCTGGGGTGGTGGGTGCAGATGATCCCAGCGCTGCAGACACCCCTCCATCCCGCACCCGCATTCCGGCCATCCCTCCTCTGTTCCCCTGGGATCGGTGGAAGCAGCAAGGAGGCAGACAGTGCCAAAACGCAGTTAACAGCCATTGTGCCCTGACATTGGCTCTAACAGGAACACTTATCAGTTATTTATTACCCTATCACAGTTGATACCTGCAGGAAATGTGCCCCACCTGCCTGGCTCCAGGTCTGGCTCTGTACAAAGTCACAGCAGGTGACCTGAGCAAGCTGGAGTGGCACCAGCCGGTCACACGGAACCCCAGAGGGATCAGGTTCAGCGCCGGAGAAACCAGCGGGAGCAAAAGTGGGTGGGATTTCATTAAGACACAGACACTCAGAGCAGGATAAGCACGTACAGAAGGTGTTCTGCAGACGGTGGAGAAAAACAAGGGCAAGAAGACTTTGCTTTGACATCTATTTGCACTGCAGTCTCAGGCTCCAAAAACCATCTCTTTCTCGGAAAGAACGAGGCCAGTTTACTCACTCCTTTTCAGATGTCATGGACCAAGAGAAGAGCTGCAATGCCAGTGTGTTTTGGCCTCAGACTCTTAGTGGAATGACTGGGTTTTAGAGCCTTTCAGGAATCGACAAACAAAGCCAACTCCTCTGCAGAAGCAACAACTCAGTGACATGATCAACCTGACTTCTGTCTCAGGACTCCACTATCCCCTTCTTTCCCTTGGACCAAATTTAACTCGCTACCTTTTAATACAAAGCAAAACTTACAATTGCTGATCTTGGCAGAGCTTTGGGGCTGATGAGAAAACTTCCCCCTAATGCTGCACTTACTTTCCACAACATTCACCGGGCACTTCCAGGTTCACAGTCTCCTGGTTTTAAACCATCCCTGCTGGATTCACACCGCTCAGCTCCCTGCTTGTGGCTGGCTCACAGCAACAGGTGTCAGGCTGAAAAGCTAAATCTAAGCACAAGGTCATTTTTCAGACGCTTCAAATCCACAGACAATAATCCAGAGTTTCTACATGTCTTCACATTTAGGTCTCTCCACTCAGCCCAACCTGTGCTGCCTCACAGAACAGCTCAGTCCCACAACACACCAGCTGAGGAGACCACCAATAGTCCTGCAATATTTACATCTATATGGACCCGCTCTGAGCTCCATAACTCACCTTAGACCCAACTTAACTTTTAAGTTCCAAAGCATTTTCAGCAGCAGCAGCACCACCACACGAGCCAAGTTCTCCCAGAGGAATGTTGCCCTGATGTTTACAGGGAGCTCTTGGTGCCATCAGCACAAAGAATAGCTGAGCAGTGAAGTAAGATTTGTGTTTATGAACAGCCCCCACAAGGCAGGGGGAGACAGGGTGCTGGAGATAACCAGAGTTGGAAACACACTGATGTTTACTGGCTCAGCTGTCACTGATCAACAATTCATAACTGGCTGCAAATCCAAACCAGAGCTCGGGGAGGGCTGGTTTTGTCTCAAACAGCCTAGGAAGCAGAATTTCGGTGTTGGACAGAGGGATGCAGTGCCTGGGTCATGGTCTGGAGAACAGATCTACAAGGCAGGTGTCAGGAGAGGGGTGAGCTCATGCAGGGTCCATCCAACCCTTCAGCTTCCAGGGTAAGCTGGGAAACACCAGGTTCCACCTATGGACTCACCAGACCTCAAGTGCTGCCTTTCCTCAGCTCCCTGCCCCAAGGAACTCTTGTCCTACACCCTGCCATGGACAGAAATCCATCCTACCTGAGGATGGAAGAAATGTGGAAAGAAAGAGAACAGTGCCCACACCAGGGAGGCTTCCTGGGCATGTAATTCCCTGGTCTTGGAGGGGTGAAGCCCCTGATGAAAGTTGCTTTCTCAGGCTGATGTGAGAGCAGAGAATTGCAGTATTTACAGCCAAGCACTTTCCATCCACCCCAGAGCAGAGCCAGTCCTTATTCCCTCATATGGAATTCGAGGGCCATTTGTAAGTGTCCCAGATGGAAACACACAGTTCAGACTCATCGCCAGGATAAAATACGGCCGTTCAATGCGTCGTAAGTAGAGCTGAAATACTTTGTGGGTTTCTTGGTTTGACATTTGCCTCTTTAAAATGCTTTATTTCTGCCCTGCCCCTGCACAGAGAGTGAGTGAGGGCATGTGTGTTTGCCTCCCTGCAGATGCTCTCTCACAGCACGTTGCTTTCGGGGCTGGAAAGGAGCCTCCTGAATGTCCAGCTCCAAGAGAATCCTGAAGATCTCCCATGGGCAGCAACCAGGCCCCTTCCCTTGGGGCTGACACGGACTGTGGCAGAGCAGGGTTACCAAGAAGGCACGACATGAGCCTCACCAGGGGCCAGCAGCCTGTCCTTGCAGCTTTCCAGCCTGCCCTGCTCCGGGGTGAGCGGAAACAGGGATTACAGGGCTAATCTGATGGGCACGTGGAGCAGCAGCCAGGCAGCGAGGGCACCTCTGCCCGAGTGCCCACTCCAGCAGCCCCAGGGGTGACACAAACCCCTCCAGCTGCTCTGAAGTTTCCTTAATAGCCCTCAGAAAAGCACCCTGGAAAACAAGTGTATTCAGTTACGCAACCGCCTGGCTGAACTTGGGAGATATTTATCTTAGGACATCTTGTGTTTTAAATCCTTTTAATTCCACATAATCCGCAGCGCAGGGAGCAATTTAGAGACCAGGCCAGTGTGCTCTGATGTGAAACCAGGACGAGTCTCACCCTGGCAGGAGAGTGTGGATGGTGCCCACTCCTGCTGCGCTCTGTGGTTTCACCACCAGCACGAGTCGTGCCGGGTTATCGACAGCTCTGCCTGGAAAAGCAGCCTGCTGCTATTCCTGGACCTTTTGGCCAGTCATTCCTGAGATGTCCAAAACACAGCCTGGGCACCAGGCACCCAGAGATGCTCTTTCACCCAGCCCTGTTGAAGCATGAAGCACTGGAGCAGGAAGGAGTGGGGGAAGAAACCCCTCACCGCCCCAGAGCTTCTGCCTGGCGCAAGAACAAGGCATTTTTAAACTGTGATTACTATTAAGTGGAATTTATGGATTTTGCCTGTTTCAGTTCAGAGAAAGGAAATAATTCTGCAAAAATAGAGATCTCTGAAAGAACTCCCATAGCCCAGAGAGACTGAGGACATATCAGAGACACTCAGCTGCCTCCCTTGTCTTTTGATCATAGTTTTTGCATTGTTCAGCTACGATTCTTGAGAAAGAGTTATTCATGAACAGCTCCTGCTCAGTAAAGAATGATACAGGCAAAAATAATTAGCTTGAAGTGGTTGAGTTTGGCGTAATCCCACGTCAGTTTCGCTGTTGTATGTTTGTGTAATGAAACAAGAATTTAAAGCAAAGCGGAGCCCTGATGACAGATCCATTGCTATGGGGATGAAGTCATGGAATCCCAGATTCCCAGAATGGTTTGGGCTGGAAAGGACATGGGCAAGGGCACCTTCTACTAGCCCAGGTTGCTCCAAGCCCCGTCCAACCTGGCCTTGGGCACTTCCAGGGATGGGGCAGCCACAGCTTCTCTGGGCAACCTGTGCAGGGGCTCCCCACCCTCCCAGGGAAGGATTTCTGTGTCATTCAACTTCGTTCTCCAGCACTTGTGCTCTGACCCAGAGAGGTTTTTCTAGTACATAAGCAATATTTGGAATAATATAATCAGAGGAGAGAACGGAAGAAAAAAAAGAGGAAAAAAAAAAAAAAAAAGAAGGAAAAAGTGTTACAAAACTCAGTCCCCGGGACAGAGGGACTTGGCTCCTGCAAGGGACCAGTTCCAAGCTCCCACTGCCACCCACTCCCACGCATTTCCCTGGCACAGCTGAGCTCCAGTGGGCCAAGACAAGGGGCACCAGAGGGCCAATTCTCCCGGAACACAGTGGAAAAACCCCAAATCCCTCAACAATAGGGCTGATGCCTCCACCAGCACGGTGACAGCACCTCTGCTCCATGACTCAGAAAGCAAAGGTCGGAGGAAGCCGGTTTCTAACCTGGATGGCAGCGATCCCAGGGCAATTTACGTAACTGGTGTTCCAGAAAAGTCTCCTCTCAGCCGTGCCACCTCTCCCAGGAGTGCTGAAAACTTCCCCCTTGGGCCCCTACCCTTGGTGATTTTCGCCTCAAGGTGCAAAACTCCTCCCAAGCTTTAGTCCCTCTCAGATGCTGCTGGATCTCAGGGAACTCTCTGAATTCCGGCCCAGGTGCAGAGGAGAAAACACCTGTACTGTTTTCCTTGCTCGAGTCAAGAGTGTTTACCCACCACCTTAAACCAGGGGAAGGCGAATTGCTAAGGTCCCACTTGAGAGCCTGAGATCCAAAAAGCCTGACCCGCAGAAACATCACCCGCACGTGGCGCCTGACCCTGACCTGCGGCCAAGGTGAGGTGGGGGAAGGGGAGAGCCAGAGGCTCCCTCCAGTTTCCGTTTACAATTAACACGCCCGCTTACTGATGCAATGAGGAAAACCAGCCCGTGCTGCTGCCGGCAGCCCCGCAGCTGGCCCGGGTTCACAACCACAGCGGAGCCCCCCTCGGAAGCGACCCCGCGGTGCTGACACAGCCCCTGCCCGGCACTTGGGGGGACCCGGGATTAGGGACTGAATGGAATCTCGCCCACGGCATCCACAGCCCCGGGCGCTGGCATTAGTTTCCTCCCATTGTGAGTCTAGTGGCGTTTTCTGGCTTTTCAGGCATCTCCCTACTTAGGAAGGGAGAAACCACAAATGAAAAGCCCTGTCTCCCGGCAATAACCCACGCCCCGGCTCCGGGCGCACGGCGTGGTTTCGGGAATCGCCGCAGGACTTCCCTGCTCTCCCCCCTCTCCGAGCACAAACTCATCCTCATGACTCCAGCGATGACTTCAGAGGGGATGCTCTTCACTCACCGCACCCCCGTGCCCGGTGTTTGGCCCAGGCAGACCCTCCACGCAGCCCCCACCTGCCCGGGGGGCTCCAGGGGAAGCTGTGCCATACCTGGCTGAGGAAAATTAGGAAGCGTCACCTCCGGTGACCAACACACCTCCCTGCTGTGTCTGCAGCAGGGGTGAAACGCCGCCTGCACTCAAAGCAGAGATCTCTTAAGAAGCAATTTTAAATAGGGACGAGCAAATCTGACTGATTAACCACTGCAACATCCCGAGGCACGAGAAAGGGCTGTGACAGCATCAAATCCAGGCAGAACAATGGGAAAGCACCGAGGACTGTGAAATACCTGGGACAAAACCCCCACCTTCCCTCTGGTTTCTCCAGGAGTGCCAATCTGGATGAGATGTTTAACTAAAGAGTTGCAGAGTACAGTGCCTCAGCCGGCTGCTCTGCAGAGGGTGACAACTGCTGCAAGCTGTCCCTTCCCCGGGAAATGGCTGTGGCCCGAGCCGGGGATGTGGACAGGGGCTGAGCACCATCCTGCACATCTGGCTGCGGGGGTCTTAACGAGGAGGAAAAGTGGGAGGCGAGAGCAGAGCACACACACCCAGCAAAGTGACACAGGAGCGAGACCGGAGTTGGCAGCGCAGGCCTGTGCGAGCAGCCGGGGCTGGGAGGGCGAGGGGAGACCGCGGGAGGAAAGAAAGGAAAAAAAAAAACCCAAACTGAGATATTTATCCCCTGGGCCTTCTGCGCGGTGCTTTCCCCTCCGTGCCGGGGAGATGTGGGAGCGCTGCGTGCGCTCCCCGAACCATCACAGCCTGCCAGGAGCAGCAGCGAGCCCGGCAGCCCCCGGCGCCCCCAGCGCAGCCCGGGGGGCACACACCGAGCCCGGGGGCAGCCCCGGCAGCGCTGGGCTCCGGCCCAGGGGGCGGCTCGGGGCGGGCGGCACCGCATCCCCCG
>VXBX01006584.1:73910-91495 GCA_013400415.1 Scytalopus superciliaris
GGGGAGGGGCTGCGGGGATGCTCGGGCTGGAGCATCCGCCAGCCACGGCCCAGGGGGCGGCAGCGTGGGAGCCTTCAGGTGGAGGAAAGATCCCCCTCACCCCGCCCGCCACTCCCAGCCCGACAGCATCGAGAGCGGCTGTTCCCCCAGCGCTAAGCCATGTCCGCGAGTGCCGCACCTACACGGCTTTTCAATCACTCCGGGCATGGGGGCTCCGACATTGCCCTGGGCAGCCCGTGCCAAAGCCCGACCACCCTTTTGGTGAAGATGTATTTCTTGATATCCGATCTAAACCTCCCCTGGCACACTCGAGGACAATCCCTCTCCTCCTGTCCCCGTTCCCTGGGAGCAGAGCCCGACCCCCCTCGGCTCCCCAACTCCTGTCCGGGAGTTGGAGAGAGCGAGAAGGTCCCCCCTGAGCCTCCTTTTCTCCAGGCTGAGCCCCCCCAGCTCCCTCAGCCCCTTCCCAGCTCCGTTCCCTTCCCTGGACACGCTCCAAGCCCCTCAATGTCTTTCTTGTGAGACACACAGAACTGCCCCAGGATTCGAGGTGCAGCCTCACCAGTGCCCAGCACTGCTGTGGGAAATCCAGATTCCAAGTTCGAGATGTGCCATGAGACGCTGCTCATCACATCCTGCAGAGCCCACCCCCACCTTCCCTACAAAACAGGGATAAAGAACACATCCACCTTTGGAGAGCCTCTGCCTTAAGTTCAGAATTCCTGGCTATTCCCACCTGTCAGGTTTCTCAAATAGGAAAATGCTTTGCTCTACTCGCATTTTACCAAACCCCAACGCACCGTGTTTTCAATGTTCCATTACAAAGCTCTTTGTTAAAAAGCAAAAATAAAGCAAATCTTGTTCAAGGATGCATCGCTAAGGGTTGACTTCATCGAGGTGTGGCTGGAAACATTTAACGAGCCTGAGTGGAAGGCTGTGGGGCTGGGATTGTGCGTTCTGAGGGCAGGTGTCCCAGGTTGCAGCCCTCGGCCCTTTACCTGTTCTGAGAGGGCAGTGCACCCTGAAAAACCCAAATTAAGCCGAAGCCCGGCGCTTTGAAAAATCCCAGTGACTCTCCAAAGCACGTGAAGCTGATTTGTGAGTCATCACCAGGACCTGCTTGTGATTTAGGAAAGAGCTGCCATCTTTTCTGCATATGGGGGAATGGAGTGCAGAAAATTCCCACGGTGACATGTGTTTGAGCCAAGCCTGGGAATCGCCGTGCTCGGAGCCCCCATCTGTGCCGTGCGTGCTGGAGCCCCAGACTCAGGCATTAAACAACACAAATGCACCCGGCTGGTACTAAGTGAGGTCCTGTTAGAGCCAATTAAACTCATGGCACTTGCTGCTGGAGCAAGCTGAAGCAGATCTTGTGGAGAGTTATTCACTCAGCTCCAAAGCTGGCCCTAATTTCCCCTCCTGGTTGTCTGGAACACGGTGTGCTGGCTGGTTACATCGAGCCTCCAGCTGCTGCAACCTGCTTTAAATGGCATCAATAACACGGGGATGTCAATACCAGAATCCCATTTGCCTTCTTCACTGGTTTGCCAAACCCATCTCCCTCTCCTTCTGCTCTGGTGCAGGGAATGCAGAGGGAGGTGAGTCCAGGACGGTGCTGTTTCCTCTTTGGAAGGAGAATAAGACTCTGCTTGGTGGCCTGCCATGGTTTGATGTCAGGTCCCATGAATCCATCACATCCAGGCGCACTTGGAGCTTCCCATCCAGGTGGCAAGCCCAGAAGGAATATTTGAGCTGTAGTGCCAGGCACAAAGGCCATTTCCAACTGAATGCCTCCCAACTTCCATGTGTGGAAGTCAGGCAGGATCAGGTGCTGAGCAGGAACCTGCAGCAGCTGAGGGGGAATCTCAGGCTGGTCATTGGCTCCTGGGAAATTCCTGATTCCAAGATCTCAACTGTAATTATAAACAATTTTTTTTTTAAAAGAAGTTAAAAATAAATTACTTTTGAAGTGTTGAAGAATTATAGTGGAAAAGCAGGTTTTGCTTTTCAAGGTCAAAGTGAAAGGTCCATGGGCAAAATCCAGAGCAAGGCCCATGGAGGGGAGTGAGACAGGAATGCTGCTGTTTCCACCCCTGGCAGGTCTCTTGGGATGCAGAAAGTCCATCATATATCATGGCAGAGACAGGCAGGCTGCCCCTGGACTTGACAAAAGACAGAAATCATGAAGCTTTATGGAGCAATCACTTCTTCAGGCTGGAAGAAGACGATGGCTCTAAGCCCGTGGTACCACTGCACCTGAATAAAACTGCCAAATTATCCTGTATCTTGTAGTAAACCAGCAAATTAAAGACATTGCTGTCTTACAAATGACTTGTGAGTTATTATTCTCTGCATCTCTGCAGCTACTTGTTTTTTTAAAGGCCAGGAGAGGATTTTGCTGAGGTAGCTCTACAGTACCTCAAAATTATAATAACACCCCAAAAAAGGCCTCAGTGGCAGCGCAGCAGTTCAGCAGCCCCAGGACTCCAAGAGAAGCCATCTCTCTGCTGATGGAAGGTATTATCAGACTGACCTTCCCTCAATTCCCCACCAGATAATGCTGAATCCTAGCTGGATTAACAGAAGGTGAAATGTGCCACAGGAGATTGCTGCTAAGTCCAGGGTAGGATGTCAGGGTAAGAGAAATGAGGTAGTGGTGTCCCCCAGGGTGTATTTCCAGTCAAAGAACAGCTATAAAAAGCATCCCTGATCCTGGAATCATGGCACAAAAAGCAAAATCCTCTGTTTGGGTGACTGTCATGGCTAAATACAGTGATTAAAACATATAGACTGGCATTTTTCTGAGGCAGTTGCAGGCTGGGGAGAGCTGCTGCCGTGGTAAACAGAGACTCTGGATCAGCTGCATCCTTTGTCAGTGCTGCATTTGCTGAAAATTCAAAATGCTGCGGGTTTTAGTTCGGTTTTAAAACCATCAAATCCTCCTCAAATACAATTGTAGATATTTTTGCCTCTGCAGCTGGCTGGCTGTGCAGCGTTTTCCTTTGCAGAGAGGCTGACAACATTCGTTAAGCCAGTTAAGGAGAAAATTAACCCTATCCCAGCTGAAACCAGGACATCCCCAAAGAAGCTGTTCCAAAGTGGATGAAGGCTGGTCCATCTCATTGCTAGAGCCAATTTCCCCTTGTTATCCCACAAGCTGGGCAAGTGATTCTCCCCATAGCCACACAGTGCTCCCATGGCTCACCATATCCTTTCATTTTCTGAATCCAGGGACATCATCCCCTGCCTGCTCCGTGGGATGATGCTTTTATACACACACAGGGAAAGGCAAAAAGCTCACAGGCACAAGAACTCGAAGGGCTGAACCCCAAATGTCTGCTACAATTTACAGACTCATGTAATCTGCTAAGACAGTCAATTAATTAGAGCTTGCAGCAACCCTCTTTGTACTCTTAATTTTGACTAATCAGTTCCAGAGCTCGTTGTTGTCCCACTGCCCTCCCAGGGAAACTGAGGCACCTTTTAAATGCCAGGGCAGAACTTGTGCTCCATGTCCTGTCTTCTGAGCCCCAGCTCTCCGTTCAGCATCTCATTTCTTTGCCTCTTCTGCTTTGTTTTGCCACTATGGAGGAAGAGATGATGGATCACCTTGTTTTGATCCCAGGAACATTCTTCCTTAGCGTGGCACGAACCACGTAGAAGATATAAAGCAGGGGCCCTGGAAATGAGAAAAATGGGCTGTGTCTAACAGCTTTTCGCTTTTCTGACAGATTTCTTTCCCTTCCCCAGCACCGGGTGTGATTGCAGCTGCCTCAAATGCCAGCGTTTTCCAAGGCAGGTCCAGGCAGCAGTTGGAATGCAGGAACTGCACCACAGCAGGCAGAGGGATGCAGAGCTCTTGGGGGAAGCACAACCCAGGCAGCTCCCGCTCCCCTGGACGGGGATTGTGCAGACTGAGGCTTATTCACAGAGCAAACACCTTTAACCTCTCCTGACATTCCCACACAGGCGAGAATCACATTCCCTTGCTCAGCTCACCGGCGTTTCTGAAGGTGTCCAACATACCGAAATCCTTTTTCTCTTTGGCACAATAAATTGCATTTTCCCTCCCTGCTGCTTCCGCAGGCTCCCAACCTACCAAGCCCACCCTGCTGCTCCTACGCGGTGTTTCTGCAAACCCCTCCATCCCCGCATCCGGATCTCCCGAAACCCCTCCCAGGGAGCCCCTTGGTGAGGCACACGCAGCCCGAGCCAGGGAATTCTGCTGCGTTGGCTCCGGGAAATGTGCTTGACTTGTGGGTTTTTGTACGTATCTCTGAGGGATGCTGAGCCGGAGCCAAGACGTGCCTTGGGGAGAGGGACCCGTCGGAGCCGGGATGTGCCCTGGGAAGGCGATCGGGAAGGAGCTGCGAGGCAGCGAGGCCATATCTGCTGGTTGTCATGGATACAATCGCTGCCCGTCTCCTGTATCAGTTACCTTCCCTTTTCCTGGATGCAAATAAACGAGTGGTGGTCGGCTCCGGCTCCAGCTCCTGCTCCTGCTCAGGACACAGCCCTGGACACCCGAACAAAAGGAGAAAACCATCTGTTCCAACCCCAGACATCCCTTCGCATCGCCTTGGGGGGAGAGTGGGAGGTGACTCGGTTTTTCGGAATTCCAACTATGTGAGGCCAATAATGCTTTGCCCAATGGCCTGTGGCTCTGTCCGAACCTCTGGCTGTTTCCTGGGAGCTCACAGGAGCTGTTTCACAGCCCGTCCAGCCTTCTGGATCCATGACAAGCTGCTGAGGGTCTGGGTTCTGGGGGCTGCAGCACCTGCTGTGCTCAGCACACCCCCCAGCTGAGCTCTGCAGGCTCCTCTGACCCTCTCTGCCTTCAAAAAAACAGAGGTCAAGAGTGGCTCAAACCACAATTGAAAACATGGAATGGTTTGGATTAGAAGGGACTTTAAAGCCCATCTCATTCCAGCCCCCTGCCATGGGCAGGGACACCTCCCACCAGCCCAGGTTGCTCCAAGCCCCATCCAGCCTGGCCTTGGACACTCCCAGGGCTGGGGCAGCCACAGCTTCTCTGCCCAACCTGTGCCAGGGCCTGCCCCCCCCCCAGGGAACAGTTTCTTCCACAAAAGTTTCCTTTTCTACACGAAAAAGGCTTTTTTCCAAAGCCCTGTATAAAATTTAAGCAATTCCTCACCTTTAGTATCTTTTTTTTTTAATTTAATTTTTAAAATGGTCTTCAGCCCAGGTGGGAAGTTATTTAGAGCGAGTTATCCGGCAAATTTTGGTTTTAATGAGCACACAGCTCTGTTTGTAGTTTATTCCAGTGTAGGGCAATGTGAGGGAGTGATAACATGAAAGGGAAAACTATTAGAAACTGTAAACAGAAGCGAAGCTGCCAGGGCTGTTTGCACCGACCCCAGCCAGGGAGAAACCTGAGTAAACACAGCGCTAAGTACAGTGGGGTTTATGGTTCTTTTAGGTTTAAGACCTTGTAAACAAGCGATGGGGCTTTTAAGTGGGTACAAAAAGATAGCCTGGGTTTTGTGCTACTTCCAGAGCACACAGGTCCTGGTTTCTGCAGACAGGGGAGGGGAAAACAAAAACACATTTCAACAGAATCCCGGTGAGAGGAAAATGCCATCCCAGTGCTCCTGGTCTCATCCTGCAACTGAACAAGTCCCATCCTGCTTCACAGAGGGCACACACAGATACCTGTTCCTAATTACCCCATTCTGGGGTTCGGGATGCCACCACTCCACGTAGAAAATAAAGAAACCATTTTAAAATTGGAAGTGGATTTCAGAAATCCTGACGAGAAGCCCAAAGACCCCATAAAACCATTTTCCTTAGCGGGAACCTGAGCTTCATTTCTGATTTCAGAATGACTGGCAGCATTTTACTCCTCAGTCCTCTTAGTAAACAGAGACCGTTGCACACATCCAGCCCTGGAAAGCCACATCCCCAAAACAGCCAGAGAAATAAACTTCTAAAACGTGAGAAATGATCCTGACTGGGGATGTTTTGGCCTAATGACTGACAGTATCACATAGGAAGGCATAACACAAGCACGGTTTTTTGAAGAGGTGGGGGAAAGAGGTGCCTTCATCATGTAGGGAGAGAAGAGCAGGTCTCCAACTCCTCTTCTTAATACGACTTGTTTTCTGTGTTTTAGAAACTGCTTGAGGCAGAGCACAGGTGTGACTCAGCCTCATGGCCAGGTAGGAGACACATCGACACTGTGCTCAATAGTTTCCTAGTCTGGGAGTGAACAAAAGGCACAACAGGTTCAGTGATGTCAGAAACCCGATTCCCTGGCAGAAGAAAATCTATCTGTCCCTCATCAGCATTACAAAAAAAACCCCCAGACAAACAGATTCTGGATATTTTTCAGCATTGCACGTCTTGTAGCACACTGTAAAATGGGGAAGAAATACAAGGTACTTTGTGCTTGACTCTTAAATTGCTCTTTCCCTCCTCCCACCTTCATGAGTAAAGGAGGGAGCTGGGAGGCTGCTCTTTAGACATCCTTCTTCCCAAAAAGGCTCTTGTGGTTTGTGTCAGAAATGTCAGGACTGTCCAGCTGGGCCTTTTCTGGCTCTCTGAGGAGAGGTTTGGTGCCCTGCTGGGTGAGTTTACCAAGAGGACTCACACCTCTGCTGACAAGAGGAGGAACCACTTGTTCCTTAACTAGAAAAATCCTCTCTCAAAATTACTCTTTAGTGCCCATCCAGGCACTGCAAGTTCAGCCCGAAGGGTTTTCCACTAGCAGGCTACAAACCCACCTCCCCAGTTCCTGTGTGCTGCTCTCAGTTTATTGCCACACCGCAGAGCTGCTCAGGAAAGACGATTTCTGGCATCGAAAGCGAGAACTCCCTTTTATCTCTCTTCCTCTAAACTTTGTGGGCACCCATGTGATCGCAGCCACCTCTTTGCCACGCCGTGCCCGTGCCTTTCCTCTGTCACAGCGCAGAGGGGAGGGTGCTGTTGATCGAGTGGTGAAGTGAGGAATAAATGTCTTTTACAGAGAAGTCTGTCCCAGCATTCACGTCCAAGAATTCCAGAACTCTCCCTCTCATTTGTCTCTGCTTTGCCCTCCCATGAGCCTCCAGCCATCGAGTATGGGTAATTTACACAGTAAAAACTTGACTGATCGGGTATTTTGTCACCCAGTGGGTAGATAAAACCTTCAGTGGGTGTTATTTTATGCCAACAAATGTTTTGGAAGAGGCAGTGAGCAGTTTAAACCAGCCCTGGGAGCTGGTTTGAGTTCTGCCACCAACTTCAGCGACAGCGAAACTGAGACTTACATGGTGGGCAGTGGCTCCTTCCCTGTGGGAAATCAGATATTTGCTCCCAACCTGCTTTCAGAAATTCCTGGCCAGACCTGCTGTCTCATTTTTCTATTTACAGTCTGCACAGAATCATTTTCTCCCTCAACCTAAGAAGCCACTGACATAATGTTGGAGATAAATGTCCTGTGGCAGCTGCCCAGCACAAGATATGGTGGAAACAGGGTCAGTGTGTCAGAAATTGATAATAAATAACATCTGATGTAACGTTATTTAACTCAAAAGCATTCTATCAGATATAAGGACTCTGAGATATGCTACAGTCCTTAAAATAGTTTAAGAATCATAGTGCTATTAGCTGTTAACACTCAGTAACACCAGATACTTGTTGAGAGGGACTATTGATCAACAGAGATGGGAAACAGTTTTTTGGCAGCTGTTTGCCAGTTGGAAGTTAATATGGGAGTCAATTACCAGCAGATAAATGTCCCTTCCACGAGATCACCAGCAGAAGCTTTTGGAGGAGGAGGAGGATACAGGGTTTAAATACCATCACTGAAACAGATGGGTTCAAATATCAGCGCTGGGGTCTTAGAAATTAATCTTTCAGTGCAGCGGAAGGGCCGTGGCAGAAAGCAAAGCAGCTCAGGAACAGGGGGAAGCAGCCTGCACAGAGTGTGGCTGTCACCCCTCAGGGTCCTGCCGGGCCTTTGCACCGGGCAGGAGGCAAGTGGAGCTGTTTGCCTCGCAGTGCGAGGTGGGGATGGTGCCTGAAGGCAAACCCCCTGCGGGAGCCACGGCTGGGTGAGGTGCTGGTGCTGGAAGGTTCCCTGCTGAGGGCATTGCGCAAGGCAGCGGAGCATGGGAGCGGTGCTGGGCAACCGGCACGAGGAAGTGCCAGCTCTGCCCTCACTTTGCCTGCTTGTGCAACGTTACCTGCTCCCTGCTGCTCCGTGCCAGGCAGGAACCCCACGGATCTGGGTTTGGAAACCAAAGCCCCGGTGGTTCTCACCGCTCCGGTGCACAGAGGCTGGGAATGCTCAGACCCAGTTCCGGCCACGCAGCACATGACAAGGACCTTGGGGTGACATTGGGGAGGTTTATCTTAAACAATCTGTTTGCTCCTGTGTGCAGGGCAGGCTCCCAGTGTAGGATATCATGGGGCCGGAGCCAGCACACGTCAGCCCCAGCAGTGGGGCAGCCAGCCTGACCTCCTCCCTGAAGGGCAGGAGGAAAGGGTTTTTCAGCATTCCCAGTCCTGGGCTGAGCTGGCCTGCTGTTTTCAGACAATCCCAGAATGGTTTGGAAGGGACCTTAAAGCCCATCTCGTTCCACCCACTTGCCACGGGCAGGGACACTTCTCCCTACACTGGGTTGCTCCAAGCCCTGTCCAGCCCAGCCTTTCCTCCCCAAAAACAAACCATAAGCTGAAAGTTGGCTCAGTCCTGTGTGCTGATGGAAATTGTTCATTCACTGAGTTAATCAACAGGCCAAAGTCCCAAAGCATTCCCTGCACATGGATGGGAACCCTGGTCTGCTCACTTTGCTAATCACAGAACAATCCCTGTTGGTTCATTATCCAGGGCACAGTGACAGGGCCTGTTCAAGGGAGACATGGGAATATAACCTACATGTTTTTCAGCACAGTCAGATGTCCCTGAAACTTTTGGTTTCAATGGTTGCTACACCTTCATGCCACAGCATTTATCCTTGTGACTGGAAATCTCTGCCTTCTGACTCTTTTCCTGTAATTCTGGGTGGTGCTTTGCCCACTTCATCCAATAAATGCATAAATCCCCACCCCAATAAATGCATAAATTCCCTTCCCAATAAATTCATAAATCCCTGCCCCAAGCAGGTACTGAGAACTGAAGCAAAGGAATGAGTTTGGCCCATGAGGAGCTCATCTTTCCCATTTGCATCCACTTCAAGGAAGTATCACGAGGGTGTCAAGTGCTTCCCCTGCAATCCTGCCAGTCCTGGGAAGCAGCCACTTCCTTTCCAGCTTTACACACTGCTCCTTGGAAAAGGTAAACATGGAAAGCATGTGCTAGAAGGAGATAACCCAACGGCCGAGGCTTTTGGTAATGTAAAAGGTGAAGGAAACCCAGCGATTGATGGTGTCGCTTCAGCCCAAAACGCGTCACAGAGTGACTTAAATGCGATGCTGGTAGAACTTGCTGGCTGGCAAAGTGAGCCCACAGTTTTACAGCACCACAAAAATCACTCCGATGAGATTTTTTTTTTTTAAGAGATTGTGAATTAGCACAGATATTACAATCCAGTTCCCTAGATTTGTACAGAAAAAGCACAGGCACTCAAAATACTGGTAGGCAAAAACGAAAGGAAACATGACAAAAAGCACAGGAAGCTTTCCAATAAATAAGGCATTATTTCTTTGAACATTATTATTTGTTTTGTGATCTCAGGTTGTCTGACATAAGGAGTTTGTGCCAGCAAGGCTTAAAGTGACCAGGCTTATGTGATACTTATTCAAACCTGGGTTTAGGATAACGTGTCCTTTCCCCAGCTGAGGACAGATGAGATGGATAGTGGCAGCTTTAGTTTAGGCTCAGACTTTCAGGATATGAGCCACAGCAGCTGCAATAATGGCCTGAGGAGGAAAAGGAAGGGTCCAATGATTCCTAAAATAGAATTTTGGAAGCCTAAGTTCAAAGGCTTTATGTACCATGGATAGGCTCCTGTGAAATGTCAGCTATGCCTGTAAACTGAGGAGGAATTGAGCACTCTGCCTGGATTTCGAGCAAAAACTTAACAAGAACTGCAAGGAGAGGCTCAGAGGGGACTCAGGTTGCTCTGGTGAGTATTGTCTGACTGATGCTGAGCCTCTGATGGTGGCAAAGGATGGAAGCTGCTGGAGCAGCACCTCTGCTCTCTGAAAGAAAATAACACAGACAAACCAGGTTCCAGCCTCTCTGAGTTTGCTGAGCTGCTTTTGGGCGCTCCCTGCCATTTGTCGGTCTCCCAGCCCCGATTCTGTGTTTCCTGGTACCACCGTGTGGCGAAGGGAAGGAACAGGCTGTTAATCAAAGCGTGTTAATGAGCTAAAGCAGCACCGCACAAACCCCCGAGTCCACCGGGCTGTGGCGAAGGGACACCGTGGGGTTGCCAAAATCCAGCCATCCCCTGCCAACGTGCCTCAAGTCCAGCTTACTTCTGGAATCACGGATGGCTCTTTTGCGAGAGAAACGGATTCAGGATCAGTGGGATTTTCCTCTGCAGGGCTTGGCAACACGAGCTGGATCATGGCATGGCAGGGAAAGCTGGGCATCTCCCACCAGGCTGCAGGCCAGCAAAGCCCATTCACCAAGCACCCACAGCACAGGGACAGGCTCTGGTATCATCTCCAGGGAGAAGGAAATTAGGAGAAAAAACTCATTTAATTGCCTCAGTTTACAATCAGTACTCAGGCTAAACTCAGAACCCCTAACACAGGTTATGTTCAGCTCCTGTGCTGAGATAACACTGAATGCCAACAAGGAGCACCAAGACACCGTTTCATTAGAACAAAGGCAAACAAAATCTGTCTGGGCAATGCCAAAAGAGTGATCTAGAGGAACCAGATTTATAATAATCTCATAGTAACTCCTCTCTAGCTGCACAGTTACCATATACACTCACCTCTGCACAGGCAACCAACAAGCTTGAGAGCAGGGGAGAGCTGCTGCCTGGAGGGAAATGTGTTAAAAATCCAACAGTAAACTCGGTGGGATAACTGAGCAAGAATAAATAAATTAAATCTACTATCGAATCTGTTTAGAAGGGGAAAACTAGAAATTCTGGGGTTTATGTGTCCAGCAGCAAAATGCAAAGTCTTGTAGTACCTGGGGGTGCCTTGGAAGGTGGAGGGATGAGCTGCTCCACACCTGGGTCATCTCAGCCACCACAGGACTGTTCCTTCTACCTTCTCCAAGTGCTTTCTGGTTTGATATATGTTCTTGTTTGGAGGCTTTAATTCATTTAAAAAGATCTCACATTTAGGAAGTTCCCCCCTGGTGTTTTCCTTCTGCCACACCACGGATTTTCTGACTCCCTTTGCAAGGAGATGGTTAAAACCCCAAAAGATTGACAAAAGAGTTTTTAATAAGAGGTTTTAAAAGCAACCCAGCCTTTCACATCTGAAATCTTCTAAAGCCAACTTATTAAAGCTCTTTATTAGCCTCAATCAACTTTGCTCAGCATCAGCTCCCCCTGTGCCATCTCCTTCCCATCCCTTACAAACGATGGGCTCGCTCTGTAAATTGTGAATTTAACTTGAGCTCCATTTCATCTCCACGAACTGCAGGATGAGGAGCCATTTCTCAGGAATTATAGCCAGCAAGATTAGTCCCTGGGTATGGTATTACCATATCTGGGATGATTTAGGGACAATGAAATCCCTGTGCCATCAAGCCGGGTGATTCTTCTGACACAAATGATCCTGCAACTCAGTATCTGCTGGATGCACTCGCTGAGTTCAGTCCATTTTCCTTCCTTGTTCCTTTTCATCCCCACCTGTGGCAGAGCTCAGGGACAGGAGGAGGATACTGTCACTTTTCCCAAATAATCAAATAATGTTAGTTTGAAGCCATTCCCCTTTGTCCTGTCACTCCAGGCTCTTGTAAACATTCTCTCTCCATCTTTCTTGTAGTCTGCCTTCACTGGAAGGCCACGAATTTCCCACAGATTTCCTCATGGCAGAGCTGCTCCAGCCCTCTGATCGTCTTGGTGGTCTCCCCTGGACTTGCTCCAACAGCTCCATGTCCTTCCTGTGCTGGGGACCCCGGGGCTGGATGCAGCACTGCAGGAGGGGTCTCACCAGAGAGGACCCTCAGCTTCATTTAAGAGAGGATGCTCCCTTGCCTTTCCAGTTGGAAAATGACAGCACATTGCTGCACAGCACTGGTAACCCTCCGGCAGGAGACTGGGGGGTGTGTTCCCATCAAACTGGTGGTCTCCAGTTTCCAAAAGCTCCCACAAACAGGACAAACCCTGAGCTGATGCAGAGCCCACCTGACAGACTGGCTTGTTAACTGCACCCAGCAGCACAAATCCCATTCCCAGCAGATACACAGAGGCCATTTTCCATGTAAAATGATTACAATTTAACAGAAAAAGCCCTTCTTTTTAGCTCCAGGCGTTCTGGCAGGCGGCGATGCAGATTTGTGGTGCCTCTAACCACTAATCAGGCACAGGCTGCAGCTCAGAGCTCCTCAGCTTTAATTTACACAACTAATTAGTTGGATTTACTGGCTTTAGCATCCCTTACCCTCTATTTGCTTAAGGAGAAATAGATGAGCCCTGCGTGTCGAGTCAAGCCCAACAGGCCAATAACTCCAGCACAGGGCACATCCAGTGGGAAGCACCTCAGATGTAGCCAGAGAATGGAATCTCAGCCCTGAAAATACCCATCGATTTCTGTGGAGAAGAGACAGGCAGAGCCCTCACCAAGTCATGGCACAGAACACCCACAGAGGGGTTAAAACTTCTTTATAACATCTTTTATATACAGGGATGTTTGGATCAGCAAGTAGATTCCAGACCAAGATTAAGGAAAATAGAGGTTTTGTAGCAAAACCAAAAGTGTCAGTACTTGCTAAAGCATTTTTAGTGTCAGCACAGAGTAACATGAGTGGAAAAGACAGCAGGGGTTGATTCAGTGCATCCAAGATGGAATGGGCTTTGGAAGTTCACTGGTTAGCAGGGCTATTCCTACAGAGGAACTTGAGGTGGCAGATACCACATAAAATCCTCATTTTCCTGCTCAGCACTGCACAGGTCAGCACACAGACTGCTGGGGGTTGGAAAGATTGAACAAAGGAGTAACTTCAACAAAGAGCAACCCTGCAATTCCCCTTCACTAGCAGCACTTCAGTTAATGACTGGGGGTGAAGAGGCTGCCCAACCACAATGATGGACACAGGGACCACCAGAACATTCCAGTTGGCAACTTGGCCAGTGGCAACCCCTTCAGAACCCCAACTCCTTTGGAAGTGCTCATTCTCTTTGTAGATGCCCAACAAAGTGAAACTCTACAAAAGCAAGGCAGGCTATTTCAAACTTGCAGAATTAAAAAATGTAATTGTTATCTTATTGTAATCACATTATTAGGAGAAATCCCAATTTCACCATCCACACTGTGCCCAAGTCCCAGACCATTCCACAGCTTCAAGACTCATCCCCTCTATTACCTGGAAGGTTGGATTCCTTGGTAAATCCCAAGTTCATCCCTCACCAACACTCCTCTTGCTCAAGGCACAGTGAACCAGAGCAATGTCACAGAACTCCAACAGCCATCCTGGCCCCTCCTGGACCTGCTCCCTGGTTTTCCCAACACCTCAACCACACACAGGGCTCCTCCCAAGCTGCATCTCTTGGAGAACACCCTGAGCAGCCAACAACCTCCTCTCCCTGCTCCCACAGCTGGGAAACCACAGCCTTTCAGCAGCCACATCCCACTGCTTGGCTGCTCGAGCGACCGGTCAGGAGCCGTTTCTGAGCCTCTGGGTGGGGTTTATTAAAGATTATTAGACGAGATTATTCATCATGATTTTTCTATTTGCTAGGGCGAATGTGACATACCGGCTACGGCAACACAAGATGGAGCAGTTCCTGCAGCACATCTCACTGCTCTCTGAACGAGCAGCCGCCCCAAAACACCTCCAGCCCTCCCGACACCGAAAACGCCTGGATGGGAAAACTCTGCCCTGCTTGTTTTCACTGGACTCCCTCTGAAAACAGCACAGGTTGAAACAGGTCACCGAACTTAATCACAAACAGACACTGAAATCCCAGGGAAGGCCAAGCAGAGATGGAAAAAATATTCCATCTGACAGTCACTGAAAGAGACGTTTCCACAGGGGGTTTGGGTTTGGCTCTGCTCTAGAGTCCAAGTAGCAACTATAAAAATGGTGCATTTTTACTCAACAAATCTCATCTCCTGCTTAGTCACTACCACAGCCAGGTCTGGATTCGATTAGCAGGAGCAACAATATTCAAATTTAAGTGCAGAAATGTAACACATCATCAGTTTTATGGAGCCAGTTCTGTTTTCACTCCCAAGAAAAGCTCACCAGAATTTGCTTTTCTCTGCAGTGACTGCAAAAAAACCCCACTGTATTCCTCTCCCTGTTTTATAGTGGATCATTTTTTAAAACAATAATTATCTCAGTAGATTCACTTATGTGCTCCATTTTGGGCCTTCCCAATAATCCAGGCGTGTCAAGACACCCTGCAGCAGCAACCTAGTTTTTAGTTAAGGAAACCTTGCTTTTAGGTAAGCAAATCTCACGTTTTAGTTGTAAATTTAAGACCGAACGAAAATATAAACATGTAAACATACACACAGCAAGTTTCTTAAAACTACATGAGATGAAATAAAGGCAAGAGAAATTAGAAAGCATTAAGAACAGTCCAAGCCAAACCGTATCCAGCTTTATTAAAGGTACTTTTCATGAACAATCATGGTAATTTAGGCAGGACATGGGCTACAATCTGCAACATTTTACAACAACTGTCAAACTCCCCTCCCTTTTGTGGACTACTGAAATGGAGAAGGTTGCTATAAACCGTAGGAATCTTCAGCTCACGTTTGTAGAGGCAAAACTTTAGAGTGAGGGTGGACACGTTCACACTGGTGCGTTGTCTGACAACTCTGCACAACCCGACCCTGACTTTTACAGGAAAATAAAAACCTAGGATGCAGGTTTCTGTACCTGAAGATCCACAATAGAAAAGAGGAAGCGCAGCTCCGTTTTTGAGCCAGTCTATCCCAAATTAGACACCAGAAATCCGGATCACCTGACAATGGATTGAGTGTGGGTACGGTCCCAAAATGCCGGTTCTGCCGTGTTTTGGAGTGACAGGCTCTGGGTAAACAGGGAGACACCAAAGGGAAACTGGTGGCATTAAGTTTTGGAGCAGGCAACGGCATCTTGGGAGCTTCCATGTTCACCTGGACTTAACTGACACGCAGCATCAGGGAATCCCTTCCTCCTCCCTCCAGGAAGGGCCCTTCTTCCAAAAACTGGGGGACTGGAAAAAGCTTTTCTTATTAAAATTTAGGTTTTGAGAAATAGACTAAATGACATTTGTCCCCCCCACTGCTCCCCAACCCTCCCTCCCCCCAAAACACAACAACGAAGCGGTCTGTGTGCTAACAACATAGCTTAAAAAAAAGTAAACCAAAATTCTGCATTGTTATAAAACTTGATAAAAAATAGTATTTCAAACTGTACAGTCACCAGAAGTACACAGTTATCAAAAATTCACACGTTTTTACTTGGCTTCACCAGCACCTTCGGCTTTCTGTGCCTGAAAAGAGAAAGGGGAACAAGTCAACACATTGAAAAAACACAAACTCCTTTTTCTAAGTAGCAAATCCCTAAGCAGAACAAGCATTCTCTGGGCTGCACTGCTCTGATTTTTAGCAGAACTAAGTAACTTTTAATAAAACTAGATCTAAGATTTGAGGCACTGCAAAAGACAACTTGAAGTTGGCTTTATCTGTGCAAACTTTACAGAACAAGAACAGTAACTTCCCTGTGGCAACACCACCTGGCAAACAAGACAACTTTAACTCTTTACCAACACCTGCCATGTCTGTGGACGTGTCGTTAAGTGTCATAAACAACAGGTCAAAATAGGCAGCAATTCCTTGGCACAAGCCAAGACCTGTCCCTGTTTTGAGAGGGAAAGGAATAAATCCTGATGTGAGACAGGCTGCTGTGATACCTGGTCTGTTTTGGCATCTCCGTTTTCTGCAGGGTTGTTTCCCTCCTTGCCAGCATCAGCCTTTCCCTTCTTCCCCTTGGGCACCTTCTCGCTCTTCTGCAAATACAAGATGGTATTTGGTGTCAGTTGGCCCCAAAAAAGCACAGCACGCCAATGTCTGTGTTTCAGGGACTGACAACCACTGTGAAGAGTCTTCACTTTGGTGTTTTCAGTGGAGATTTTGTAAAATCTGGAAGCTTCCTGTGCCACTTCATGAAGGGAAAATGCAGGTCAACCTCATCGCTACACACAGTCTTAAGTCAAAGGTTTGTTAGTTATTACCAGACAAAGCTAAAACCTCATAACCCATTTTACCTCTCAGAACAATCCTGACACAACTCACCTTTGGAGCTGCCTTTTTAGGTTTGGGCTCTGGCTTCGGCGGAGCAGGTTTCTGTCAGGGAGGAAAAACCTCATGTTAGGGAATCCTGGAATGGTTTGGGTTGGAAGGGACCTCAAAGCTCATCCTGTCCCACCCCCTGCCATGAGCAGGGACACCTCCCACTATCTCAGGTTGCTCCAAGCCTTGTCCAACCTGGCCTGGGACACTCCCAGGGATGGGGCAGCCACAGCTTCTCTGCCCAACCTGTGCCAGGGCCTGCCCACCCTCCCAGGGAAGAATTCCTCCCCAATATACCATCTAACCCTGTCCTCCTCCAGCTTAAGGCCATCCCCCCCTGTCCTATCACTACATGTCCTTGTTACAAGTCCCTCTCCAAGGACTTTTCTTAAAATAATTTATTCCCATTATTTATTGAAACTATTTCAAGAGAAACAAACTGGTTTTTTTTCAAAAAAGCCCTCAGCCCAAGCAGCTCAGTGTTAGGAAAGCAAGCCAAAACTTTTGAAACTGAAGCAGTTCCTTGATTTGTCAATTATTTCACCACTCCCATAGCACCACACAATGGGGCAGTTCCTTAAGCCAGCCAACTTACTTCCAACTGACAACAGTCTCCAGAGCACCTACAGCTCTGACAGATATTTACACACCTAATGCTCCAGTGTAAAAATACCAAGTGTTGTGACTTCTCTGCCCAGCAAGAGGATACTCACAGCAGATAACCTCGCTGATCTCCGCTGTGGCTGTTGAAAGAGGAAAATGATTGAGTTTAATGTCGTGGAATACGAACTCTCAAAAACTCATCAAGTGACTCTCACTTCAAAGTAGTAAAACCCCCCCAGAAATTACTCTTTTAGCTCTTAGTTTTTTAGAAATTAAGTTTTTAGTTACTTCTTCCCCCCCCTCCCCGTCCTCAAGAAACACAAGGCTGTCATTAAAATCATTAATGGATGATGATAGTTAAGTAGAATTTTCATGGTTAAAAGCAGATTTTTTTTTTTTTCCCGCGATTAAAAGACAGCGAAGACTTTGAACAGCCAGCATCAATTACAGCCAACCCTCCCCGTGATGAAGTCAAACCTCATCTTCCAACAGCAACACTTGACCATCCAACTTTCCCAAACCCACCGAACTCCTTACCTCATCCTTAACTTTGGCCTTATCGCCCTTGGTCTCTCCTTCAGCCTGTGGACACAGGTTGGAGGGGCAGGTGATGGAGGGGC
>VXBX01006584.1:92370-104060 GCA_013400415.1 Scytalopus superciliaris
CCCCGCGCAATGCGCAGGTGAGCGGAGCTGTTCGTTCAGCACCCTCGGGATTTTGGGAGGGTCTCCCCCGGGAATCGCCGGCACCCTTTTATTTTATCATTTTTTTTCCCCTGTAGAAATATGGGTGATGAAGGAAGAGTTGTGTCCCAAGGAGGAGGCGGCGGTGCTGGAAGGGAAGAGGAGAAAATGTCAGAATGCAATAAAATGACCCCAAAGGGACTCACACAGGTGCCCGCTGGCTGTGCCAAGTGACTTGGGAAGTTGGGCTCCTTCCAGGAGGGGACATTCCTCACGCCTGGCACAGCCACAGCCCACGTGCTACAAATCCATCCGAAAAAGCTCCATCATGACTTAGCTGTGCACCAAACATTTCACTTTTTAATAGACAACTCATCCCCAAAGCCACCCCAAGGAACAACCCTCCCCAGGTAAACTCTCAGGCTTGTTCAGACCTTGACTGCACATCTTTCCAGCCGTGCTGATTTTTCCCATCTTCACCCCACACACATGAATTATGGAAGCTCAGTTCTTACTGACAGCACCCTGTGGCTCTGTTCCCACAGATTCACTGGAAAGGTGTGCTCCTGAAACTCCCAAGTTTGCCTGGGGACTTATGCCCACCCTCTAACTGGAATAACATTTACTGGAATAACTGATGCAGGTAGGATATACAAACTCAGGTAACAGAAACCTCTTGCCACTGCTTGAAGGACTTTTCCTCCTTTCCTACTCCAGTAAGGCCTTTTATGAAAGGGATTAAAACATTCCCTACAAGCCTTTTGTAAACCAGATCCTTCACTTACCTCACCAGCAACAGTACTTTGTGGAAAGCCACCACTGTGGTTTTGGTGACCTGTGGAATCATAACACACCTTTTTTTTTTTTTTAAGGCAAAAATACATTTTTTGGGTAGAAGAGTCTCCCCATCAGCCTGGCAAAGCAGACTGGACACTGTTCCACCTCATGGAGAGTATATTATTCCCCCAGTTTCCTGAAATGTGGAGAAAATACAGCAAAAGAAGTTTAAAATCAACAGCTCCCATCATCTCAGCACACTTTTAGCCAAATTCTGTTTGCTACTTACACAAGAGGTGGTACCTGCACGTGCAGCTTCACTCAGCCAGGCTTGGGGGTATCAGCAAACTGCTCACACTGCAAAAAGAACTTTCAGGCTAGCAGGAATCACATGAGGAGTCTGTCACAGGTTAAATATTGTTATATTAGACCTGGATGCCAACTTCATCACACCTTAGAATAAGCAGCTCTACATAATTTTAAACATTCAGCTGATTTTTTAAATAACTTTGGTATGAATATGCTTTATTCCCCGTTTGACAACGCAGTTATCCTCTTCACAATCACATGCCAAGGGCTCACTCTGCAGCACTTACAAGTCTTTTAAATCTGCATTTTCTAGTTTTCACCTGGAGGTAAAAAGAAACACTTTGAACCCAGCAATAGCTGGTACTGCCACACCTGTGTGTGCATCAGGGACACAAAAAATCAAGACATTTTTCAGTTATTTTGACCATGGGGACGGAAACCAGGAGAAACCAGAGGCAGAAACAATCTTGGAAATCAGCAAAGTCCATCTCCCTGCCAATGGAAAACTGAGAACAAACAACACTCCACAGCTACTCCAGCCACTCCTGCTAAAGCCAGCCAAATAGCCCTTCTGAACCATTCTGGCTGGGGTCAGAGGCTGGGGTTGCCTGCTGTATTCCTGAATTAAGCCCACCCATATTCCCTGGGGCTCAGAGGGATTTGGCATTCTGTGGCCTTCACCTGGGTTTAGCTAACTTCTTTTCCTTTCTAAGCCATGAGGTTAATTCCCAACCAATCCTTTTTCCTTGTCTGCTCGGAGCCTTTCCCACAGTCAGTCTGGTCCAACAACAGCATCTTCTGCATTTGGGTTTTCCCCACACTGCTCAGATGGATCACAGGACCCAGTGAAGCTTTTAGAGTACCTTTTTTCTCTTTACAGCAAGGCTGGCAAACACCTTCCTTTAGCTCTCTGGAAACCAAGAGCAGATCCATCCAATCCAGCAGAGCCAGGTGGAGAAAAGACAAGATGCTAAAGCAGGCAGTGGGGAATGTCCCTGACACCAGGAATAATCATATCCCTGCAAAAAACACGGCTCCCCTGATGGGACAGCAGAGGAAATCTCAACAGAAGATTCCCTACTGCAAAGCCCTGGAAAGAAGTGAAGCCCAGGACTGATTTGACAGGACTGAGTTGTTTTGGCTGGGCCAATTCACGGGGAGTCAAAGAGAACTGGAGGCTCATTGCAGTGTAACTTCTCATCACCGAGGGTGCAGGTATGGTCTGCCTTCAGGGCAGGAGGTGAGACAGGACGGCATCACCTCCCTCAGCAGCATTCACAGCACTAGAGAGGGTCACAGTCCCTGTCCTCGGGCAGGGGACATCGAGTCCTAGAGCAGCCCTGCACCCCCACTGCAGGGCCACACTGAGCCAGCCCCTCGGGGCAGCGGCTGTTTGCTCTTAAAACTGTCTTCCCAGGGTGACCCAGCACCTGTGTCATGCAGACACCGTACACAATCTCTCAAAGAAGTCTGCTCTCTTGTGCTCCAGGGCCTGCAGGAAGCCCTGGATCCTCTCCTCCCGCATGGCCGTGCATTTCTGCAGCAGAGTCCGCCAGCGCCGCGAGTCTCCGTGGGACGCACACCCTTCCTGCTGCAGCTTCCTGGTCACATAATCCTGATCCCTTTCCATCTGCTGTCGCCTCCTCTCCTCCGTGTAGGAGTCTCTGGCCTTCTGGAGTGAAGAGCAGGGGAGTGTTAGCACCTTGCCGGGCCTCCCAGCTCACCCGTGGTACAGATGTGGGGCAGCAGAAGAAACAGCCTCTGCTTGGCCATCAGCCTGCAGGTTAAATGAAGGGTGGCTCTGGGTCTGCCTCCTCCACTTTGAGGCTGCCTGCTTGATTGGCTATAAAAAACACAGGGATATCCTTCTGGACCTCTCCCCAAGACACAGCCCTGCTCACATTTAGTTAAAATAGATAAAGGTCATGACAGATTGTGGAAAACCCTCAGACACTGGAATCAGAGGAACAGCTACAAGAGAACATTTAAAGCCCAGACGTGCACACTGCTGTTCTCACCAGTGTCATCACAGGATCTTTGATCCTGTTCCCCTGGCAGCTGAAAGGTTTTAGGGGATTCAGAACAATGATTTATAGGGCAATTCTTTGAGCAGATGATCAGGTATCGAGCTAAACAGCTTCAGAACAAAAGCAGGAATAGGTTCTGCATTCCCAAACGCCTGTGATCTAATAATGTACTGGCTTGAGATGCAACAGGATGAGCAGGAATAAGGCAAAGGCAGGAGCCATCCCTTGAAATATTTGAAATATTTTGTTGCAGAACACCATTTTTTGATTTCTCCTTATTGCACATGCCCTGCTCTGCAGCCTCCAACAACAAAAACATATCAGCAGCATGCAGGAATACTAAGCTTCTATTTTTAAAAACAGTTAAACTGGTCACTGTGACATAACCTCACACACACACACACACACACACACACACTTAGGGAGTGCTGGTCTTTCAGACAAGCAAGGAGAAATGACTCTGAGAGCCTGACTCACTCTTCCCCACACTCTCCCTGAGCCCAAGTCAGCCTGTGCTCTGGCACTGGAAGTTAGCTTTTGTTGTGCTGGGAATGAGAGCAAAAATATTCCCAGCTCCACAAAGCCCACTAAATGGATGCACTCCAGGGCTGTAGCCCTGCTGATTTGAATTGCAAGGATCAATTGCTTGTTCAGCAGAGGATTGTACCCTCAGACACAGTGAAATTCTGTTTATTCACCAGAAAAGGCTTGGCCTGATCCCTGCACAGGGCAGGCTGGCCAGCCAACACCTGGATTCTCTCCCTAGATACCTCCCAGGTACCAGAAGCAGGTTCTAGCTGATCCTGGGGCTGTGTTGAGCAGCAGGCTAACTGGAAAATTACGATGGCAGCCATTGAACATGATGCTGTTTGAGTTGATGGAAAGAGGAAATATTTTATTAAATACCTCCAAATCAAGGTTTTTTATGTGTTTTTTCACCCCTTCCATCCTGCTGCCCATCCACACCCTGCCTGCCTCCAGCATTACACTCCCAAAGCAGACACAGCTGCTGGAATACACCCTGACTTGTCACAAGTCACCCCCTGGCCCCACCATCCTCACTGACAGCAACCCTTCCACTAAGGGAATTTGTTTCACAAGCTCTAGGTACTTCTGGCTTTCAAGATCATCTATTTTAAATGAAAAAAAAAAAAATCCAGCTCCTAAATCTCAGCAGCTCCTCTGAGGGAGAAATTCTGCCTTTGCACAACTGTGAGGTTTCCCTTGAAAAAGGGCAGCTTTAAATACTGCCAAGTGGGTCTTACAGGGGAAAAAAAACTGACCAGAGAACAAATCTGGACAATAAGAAACCTTGATAATAGCATGGCATGAACACATCCAGCCACAAACTAGGACTAAGAAAAGATGAGAATAGCTGGGAACAGAAGCAGCATTTGTTACCAGTCAGAAACCAGCACCAGGAGCAAAGTCAGAACAGTGACCTTACTGTTCCAGACAGAGGCCAAGCTCATGGCAATGACAAACACTACTGCCTTTTTTGCTTCCCTCTTCATGCAGAAGGTGAACTGCCATTAGTTGTACTAATACAATGAATTGCTGGTAGGAAAAGGGCAAACTTGGGCCAGAAATAGGAATAAAAGAGGTTAAGGATGTAGAGAATTTGGATGCTGCCAGACTGACTGGACCTGATTAAATTCAGCCATAACCATGACTGGCTATAATCTCTTTGACAACTCTAAGGGGTGAGCGAGGTCCCTGAAGGTAGAAAAGGGCAATAAAATGCCTGTCTTTAAAAAGAGGACCCAAATAATTAAGGAACAGACACACTCAGGGAGCAGATATGGTGGAGGTTGAGTCACCACACCAAGGTCCTTCTCCTGCCAGTTACTGCTATCTCTGCTCTACAAGCTGCTGCCCCCACCCTCCACTTCCCATCAAGAGCTGCAGCTCCCACACTTGTTTTGCTTTTAAATAGCCAGATTACTAAATCACTACTCAATTGGCCAGATAATTTATCTGGACCAGGCCAGGGAGAGCTCACAACAACAGATCTAAGGAGAGGAACAATGTCAATGAGCAACAGGAACAGTCTCTTCTGCAGGTACATCTGGACCCACCAGCAGGAGGGAATTTGTCCACAGACTCTCAGCTCAGGCAGCCTCACCTCAGCTCCCAGAAAGGAAACTCTAAACCCACTCGTTACAACACTAAAAACAATAGAGGAGTTTTGGAGGAAGAGCATGTAAATTCTCCCTGCTGGTTCCAGTGTGAACTCAGCAGTCTCTGCTTAAACCACTGAGGAAGCGTTTGAGTTAAACTGTTTGATTCCACCCTGTAGCTCTTAAGGAATCCTTACGTGTTGTGTGAGTTCTGGGACGGGTATTCCAGCTGGGGGAATGAGCAGTGAGTAACAGAGAGAGTGGTGACTTTAGATATTCTGGGTATTGCTGAAAGCAGAGGAGTCTGGCCACGCACTAAGATGTTGTAACAAGCCACGTGGGTAGAGGAGAAGCAACATGTCTGGCACGAGCTGCTACTGAAACAAGATCTTAACTAGCAATTCCTCTTCCCACTTTGCACTCCCTCACCTGATCTCCAGCTGGGCAGGTAACACGTGGGGTTGAGCTTTACCTCCCTGGGGCTCCTTACCTGCAAAGCACTGTAGTTCATCTGGAACCGAAGGATTGCCTCACACAAGTTCCAAAAGGAATATTCTGGCCACAAGACTGATTGAAACACCAGGCATGAATGGGATGTCTGCAGAAAGCAAAATCACCAACAAGGAACAGAGTCATCAAGATGAAGCTCAGTTTCCCCACACAGGTTTTACTTAAGCTGTGTTATCAGATTCTGCTTAAAATGAGATAAATACCAGCTAGGACAGTTTGAAATTGTACAGTGCAGAGTCTATCTAATTACTTTTTAATGCTGGGGCACTAGTCATCCATTCCTGCAAAGAGATCAGAATTCTTTTTAATGCTGTGTTGGTCTTCACAGAGGTATTTTTAATAGCTTAAGCATCATAAACTTATAAAAAAACTACAATAGCAACACTGGAGTACCAAAGTCTAAGGGAATAACAGTTGAACTGAGGATCAGGACGTGACATTTAAACCATTCTTCAAATGACATGCAGTGATACTCCTTTACTGCCCACTCATGGCATTTAAACTGCTTAATGAAGCCAAGAGTTGTGGTGCACTGAAGATATCCTAGAGCTGGACGGTGAAACCTTTCAGGTTAAAGCCTATTTTTGCCATCAAGTTCCTCAAAGATCCAGGTGAATGAGATCCTATGGCCATCACCAAAAAATCTAACACTTACAAGGACTCCTCTACCACTGAGAGGAGCAAACAAAGTGTTATTTCATAGCATTGACACCCATCCAAGACACAGATGTGCCCAAAAATAGAGGGAGGAGAGGGGCATGCCTGGGTAGGTAACCACAACTCAGGCCTGACAGCTTCTGAGAACTTACCAATTAAATAATTTGGAATGGCAACATTTGATGTGGTTGCTTAAAGGCATCTGGGTTTTGGCTCCAAACTCTACATGTGAAACAACATGTGAGCTTTAAGTGAAGCTTTAAGTGACTTAAATGTTCTTTACAAGCAGGTCAACGCTGCCTGGCACAGGAGAGAGTGAAATGGCAGCAGCTTTGGATATTTTAAAGGCAAATACATAAACTTTTTATGCATTAGAAACCTATTATGTTTTAGCCTAGCAGCCCAGTCATGGTGATTTGGCTTTGCCACCCTCAGAACCTGCCTTGTGGGGTCTGTTTGATTATGGAAGTCAAACAGACCCTTATGGAAGTCACACAGACTCTTGAAACTGTGAAAAGTCAAGCATGTACATTAGATATACATTGCAGGGTTACACTTCCAGCTGACACATGACAAATGCCTCTCCCAGGAATCCATAAATCCTTCCTGAAATTTCCTCATACCAGGAAACATACTGCCAGGTTAAATTAATCAAAGGCAGGGATATACCAATCAAAGCAGGAATTACAGAATGTGAGGCAAGGAGCAAAAGAGAGGCAATCCAGGATTTCTTTGACTGCTGTCAGCTGGACTGATCTGTGATTCCTTACTAAGTGTTTTCAGGATAATTTAGGCAATCACAGAACAGCAAGGAACAGATTCCTCAGAGGTGCCCCAGCCACTCAGCCCATCCAAGAAGCTGCTAACCCTGGCAGAAGGAGTTTCAGAGCCCTCATGTCAGCTCACACCTGGAGGCAGCAGAACACTCTTTGAGGTGAAAATGGAATATTTTAAGGAGAAAACAAGGACTTTACCTGCCAGAGCAAGAAATCACTCAAGCGAACCTCCCCGGAGGTCCGGATCAGGAGGTCTGGGTCAGGGGAGTTGTTGGTGTACAGACACTTATCAAGCAAGGATTCAGACACATCACTAAAAGACAGACACATTTTATTAAGAGCACCTTCCTGACCTGATGGATGCGGCACTACTAAATCAGAGTTACTGAGGGGTTTTATATAAACACAGGACTGCAGATTAAAACGGGGTGGTGGAGCTGAACCACAGCCAGTCATCAGGTTGCTTCTGACAGGCACTGCTGTCTGCTCCACAGGCTATTCTAAATGCTCTTTCAGCCCCCAGAGCATCCCCCCCTAATGCTCTTTGAAACGTAAGACAGTGGTGGAACCAGACTGTGAGGATTTCCAGCTGGAGCAGAGAGCAGAGTGTAACTACTCCATCTCCTTCAGGGTGGAAGAACAGTGCAGTATTCATGATTCATCTGGTGTTTGACCTCATAGCTAAGACTGTCAGCCAAGCAGCCAATTGTCGTGGCATAAAATTTGCCTTCACATTTACACTAACTTAAGACACAGACCTAATTTCTTGTCTGTCTTGGTTGTGTATCTATCCCCATGGCAACTGAAATAATAAAAACCAAACATTGCATAGTAACTTTAAGTCATTTGTTCCAGTCCTACTGGTTTAATGAGATCTATTTAAAATCCACTTGGCTTCTGAGAGGTTTTTCATGCAATACAGATGGTAAGGTAGGCAGGATTCAGCCTCACACAGAAAGCCAAGAGTTACCTGGGTTCGAGCAGTCCTTGTTCCACCCCCCAGGCCATCTCCCTGACAGCATTGCTGATTTCATGTCTCGATGTGTATGCAAAGCAGACATTTAGAAAGCATCTGAAAAGAGGAGAAGATGTGAAAGGCTAATCCAAGGAAGGTGTGTGATTGTAAGACACAGCTGAAAAAAAAGAGGTGTAGCATGCCTGCCAAGTCTCAGCTTTCAGGAAGAAGAGGGAAGACGTGAGGTATCAGCTGCTTTAAAGTGAGTGTTACTTACTTGTTGTAGTTCCTGGTTGCCAGCACAGCCTGGGCAATCAGCTCCTGAATATCCACGGGCAGGAGTGGCAGGTCCCCGAGGACACGGATGCACACCCCGTGCTTCTTCAAGTTCTCCCTACACCCAACAATGAGAGTGAGGACCACAGAAAACACATCACTCTCTACTGCATAAGTGCCACCTCTGCCCTGTGTAACATCCACCGACTGAGAATTAGAGAAAGGCAAAATGATCAAATGTTTTTCAGGTGTGCAAAACTGGCTTGGGTTTGATCATCCCAGACCGTTGCATAAAGGGAAACTGACCATTCCCCATACAAGTTCCTGAGGCACAGACATAACCAAAGGACTAGGAAATGATCACAGATTAGGCATCCCCACCTAGAAGTTATAAAAATCCACATGCGAGCTTAGAATACAACCACAGACATCAGGCACCTCTAACTAATCAAAAATTAAGATAAAGCTTTGATACTCCACGAAAACAAGGCATCAGACACTCTGGTGCTAAGCAGCAGTTTCTGATTGTGCTGTGTTTGTCTGAAAAGCTGTCCTGTCCCCACGGTTTGGATGGGACTGTTGACACAAATCTGGTGTGTGGGGGGACTGTGCATGCACAGGAGCTCTATGTCCCATCCAGGCAGGCAGAGCCCCTCCAGACAAATCTCTAACTACAGGTGAAGAATGTTTCCTTAATTTAACCCATTTTCACAACTTGTAACATCCCCATAAACGTCTCTTCATCATGTTCTGCTTCAGTTCCTGTGGGATACAGAGGTGAGAGAACTCTTACTGCTCTTCCAGGAGGCGACTAAACTTCTGTCTTGCCAGATCCATTAGTCCATCCACCTCCTCCTTGGAGCGTTTGAAGTTCTCAATACTAAAGGCATAAACAGTCACCTCCTGAATGCCCAGGTTTAAGCACCACCGTAGTGTCTGCAAGGAGACAAAATACAACAGAAAACAAAGGTCAGACAAACAGCCTGAGGCAACCAGACAGGCCAGCAAGACCCAGCTTCCCCACTGTGAAACCTTCCTGTCATTTCTCATGATGCCAAGACTGGACCAAAAGGAACAACCATCAGGAGCTGACAATGAAAGCCACTAGATGTGAATTTCTGGTTCATTTTAAAGAACAGGATGAAGATATCACTCCCTGAGGATGAGAATCCATCACAGATATGGGACTAATCCAGCCTGGGAAAGCACCTCTTGTAGGTAATGTTATATATTATGTGGTATTGTACCTTTCAAAACCTTTTCCAACCTGTTTCACAGAAATAAAAGCTTGAAGATCTGTAAGGCAGATATTTGAACTGAGTATAAAACAGAGGGAAAAACCACCTGAAGAGAATGACTCTGCAAGGTAACAAAGAGAGAAGAACTGAAGTCAGCTCCAAGCACAGGCCTGACTCCAGTGAGGAGCAGGAACACAAGACACCATCCCAGCATCAAACACAGCTCAAACCTGCACCACACAAAGGCAGCAAACACCCCTCCCACCTGTGCCAGCTTATCAAAGCCTTGTGAATGTCCCTGCTGTCTCTCCACGTGGCACTTCTGGGCGTACCGGCGGTTGCCATCCATGATGAAGGCGACATGCTTGGGCATTGGACCTGCCTGGGGAAGAGGGAGAAACACAACAGGCATCTCAGTCACTGAGAGTTTAGCCCCACGTGAGAGAACTGCAGAGTTCAAGGGCCTTTTCACAGACACAGCTTCAGAGAAAGTAAAAAAGAAGGTCGTAAGACTTCCCCCCACAAAGAGGACTATTCCTTTCCACTGACCTCACTAGGTCTGCAGGCCTGACCACCAGCCTCAAGCCCCTGCTGAGCAAGGACAGAATTTTCCTAGAACTGGTGAGTTATTATTCTAATCAAGAGAAATTCAGTTTCAATTCTTAGATTCCCAGTGCAACCACCTCGCTTCTCTCCCTCCTTCCCATGCCCTGCCTGCACAAGGCACGGAAGGCTGGGAGTGTAAGCTCATTATTGGCAAGCTCTGCCTCTTAGCCTTGCTCATTTGCAAGACTAAGCTTAAGTAATCTCCCACCCTGGAGTGCTGTTCAGGGATGCACATCCAGTGCCAGCGTTAAGTGTACCCTTGCCAGCAATGCTCCCTTTCCAGAGACAGTTCCACCCCGAAGAACCTGCCAGTTCTTTACCACATCTTTATCCATCCCTTACCTTAATGATGTTGGCACAGAACCTCTCTATGATGGTCAGCTCGCCCTCTCTGATCCACGACATGTTTTACCGAGAGCTCTTTTTCCTTTTTCAAAAGGAAGGTGAAAACAAAGGGGTTAGAGGTGATTGTTTGAGCCCAAAGCAAACAAACCACCTTGGAAAAATCAGCTTTGACTTGCTGTTCTGGAGCCCTTTACACTGTTTGTGCAAGTCTTTTGATAAGCAGGCAATGGGGAAACTCAGGAATGAGCTCTGGAATTTTCCAGCTGTGTCATCCAAGTGGATCCTTATGGCAGCAGGGAAAACCATCACTGAGTTCTCCAGCCAAGCTGGTACAGACACAAAATCTGGGTGCCACTCACAGGGTGGCATCAGCACAAACTGACCTTCAATGCTTTGGTGTTGGAAATCCTTCAAATGAAGCAACAACCCACACCACCAACTGCCCTGTGCTCATGTCACCCACTGGCATTTCTTTGCCTCCACAAATAAAGAACTTTGGCCTCTCCAGTTGCAAAAATAATGGGGGGGTTTTACCACAATACCTGCACATCAAATACTAAGATGTGGTTTGAGCTAACAGGTTTGAATTTCCACACTGGGAGAGCTGTGGGGGCTCTCTCAGAGAGAGATTCAACCACCTGCATCCCCCTCCACCATCCAGGGGGCAGAAGCAGATTCAGTTACACCGATGACATTAATTTTCCATACGGGCTTCCTCTGCCTCATTCCTCAGGCAGGGATCTCTACCCACAAGACATCAAGGCAAGGGACTGCTGAACCTCGGGCTGTTCTAAAGCTCTTAACACCCTCCTCTCACACGGGATGGGAACACCCGATGCCACCCTTGGCTGTTCATCAACCTTTTACAGGCGATTTTACACAGTCACCTTAAAGGCAAACCCTCCCAGGGCACAGCTGGAGGAGCGGGGGAAGGACAAGCCGCCCCCACGGGTGACTCAGCTCCCGGGAGCCCCACCGGGGGAGAGGGAGGCGGGCACGGGGCGACCCCCGGGACACCGAGGGAGAGACCCGGTGGGAGGAGACACCCCCCCTCCCCCCGCCTTCAGCCCCCCACC
>VXBX01006584.1:110194-122744 GCA_013400415.1 Scytalopus superciliaris
TAAAAAAAAAAAAAAAAAAAGAACGACAAACCCAAAACAAAGACGACAAACAAACCCAAAGATACGTCATTCACGCACGTCCTAGTGCAGGTTTCACTTGGCCTTGGCTTCGGCACGGCCGGGGGGCTGCCCTGGGAGAAGGGGTGTCCACCGGGGCCAATAAATAAAGGCAAGACTTGGGGGGGGGGGGCATGGGAAGGGGAGACAGCACCACTAATGTTGTCCCTTGTCCCCTGTCCATGGGGAGGCTCAGCCCCGGAGCTGTCGCATTTTGGAGTGTGGGATGGGCAGGAGGAGCAGAGGTTTGTCCCGTGAGGGTTTGATCCAGAGCCCGTGGGAAGACCCAGTGTGGTGTGTGGAGCAGGATCTGTGTGAGCCCTGGGTGGGATGTGTACTCAGGCTCCAAGGGAAACGCTGCCAGCAGCATTCCCGGGAGCTGGGTCTGCCCCATGGACAGTGCCCAAGGCTTAACTAAGAGCATTTCTGCTCCATAAAGCCCCTCCCCAGCTCCATGTGCCAGAAACAGGGAGAAGCCTTACAGGGGAAGAGCTGGCTGCATAAAACACCTTGTGCTCTCTGGGCTGGTACTTGGGAGGGATTAGGGGGGGAAAAAAACCAGTGGTTTTCTTTTGACTCAATCACCCCCCGGCCACAGCTCACAGCCCATGAGTGGGTATGTTAGTCCAGCCCTGAGAGATGACCCATTTCCTCCCTGACTGAGCCCAAATCTGGGCTCTGGTGGTGTCAGCAACGGAGCAACCATGGTAAAACTGCAAATCCTCACACTGCCCTGGAAGTGAGAAGCCATGAGGAGTAGAAGGACCCGCAGGACTGGCCCATGGGCATCTCCCTGGTGCTCCACAGCCAGCCTTTCCCCTTGGCTTCCCACCCTGATGGACAGGGCAGGCACAGGAGTGGGTACCCTGCAGCTGATCCAAGCTGTGCCAGAGCCTGTTTGAAGCTCAGGAGAACAAGGAGCCATGAGCTCCTCACTGGGATGTTGCTCCTCTGCTCCTCCTCCCCGAGACACTACAGCCTGCCTTAATTTAGGAAAAGAACAAAGATGAATCAAACACGTTTGGTGCTTTTAGCTGGAAGAGGTATGTCGGGTGATGCATTCCCCTATCTTTGGAACGAGCCATCCTGATTAAAGCAGGGCTTTTCCCAGCTTGGGAACAGGGGGAAAAGGTCTGTGCAGGGACACCAGGTCCCTGCCATCAGCACTGCTGTCTGCCCTCCCCAGTCCTTCACCCTGCCCTCCCACCTCTGAGCCCCCACGGCTGCCCGTTGCCTTGCCAAAGCCTTTTCACCCCGGTGGAATCCCCCCTCTCCCTGCCACCCACCATCATTCCCGGGTCTCGGGGAGGAGGGCCGAGCTGTGCATGTCCTCCTCCTCTCGGAAGTAGGCAGGTTTTCCCTGGGAGCTGGGGGACTGCTGTGCTTTCGCAGGGCAGTTGGCAACCATGTGGCTGATGCTCTGGCAGAAGTGGCATTTCTTGGGCTGTGGTGGCAGCTTGCACTCCTTGGCGTGGTGGTCCAGCCCGCCACAGTTGTAGCATCTGTGTGAGAGGAGGACAGAGATTACAGGAGGAGAAATAAAATGAGGTGGGATTTGCCATAGCCGTGCCTGAGACCCATCTGGCTTCACAGCCAGAGCTGGGCTTAAAACAGCCCGGCCAGTTCAGCTCTTTGAGGCTGATGGTGGCCCTGGGATTGGTTCTTGCAGAGCTCCAGCATGGCCAGTCTGGGCTCAGTGGTGCTGCTGGTACCCAGGAGATGGCAGCAAACCCCTGCACCGAAACCACACACCGGGGACAAAAATCGGGATGTCGGGGGCTTCCACCTCTCTGGCTCCATCAGGAGTCTGGCTCCTGTATCTCCAGACCCCACTCCCAAGGTTACACAGTGCCCAGGACAATTGCAGAGACCGTGGCCCTCGGTGTAGGGACAATCCCAAAGGTGCAGGGCAGTACCTCCCACCCCCATGGGTACCACCTTCACACCGGGGCCGTGCAGGCAGAGGGAGCTCCCTTGTGTCCCTTTTAAATCCTGCATCCATGTAGGACGGCCACAACCTTTTCCTCTTTCCTTTTCGTTCCCAGTTCCTTTCTGATTAGTTTAAAATCCTGTTCATGAGAACAGCTGAGTGGGGCTGACAGCACCCACTGGGAAAAATGGGATGAGGCATCCCCAGGCAGCCAGGATGGAGAGGATGAGGGAGGAGAGGGGGGGATGAAGAGCTGGGCAAAAACTTGCCCCAGGACTCACAGCCTCACCGTGGGAGACACTGCCAGGACATCCGGCTATTTCCTTCCCACAAGGAAGGGTTTTCTCTGGGAGAAAATTACCCCTGCCCAGCAGGGCTCCCCGAGCCGAGGGGAGCGGCCGCCCGGGGTGTCCCTGACCTCTGCCCTTCACTGCTGCTTCCCTGCCCTTTCCCCACTGAGCTGCATCTGCCACTCATTAACCGCCAAAGGAAGCTGCTTTCCCAGAGGAAGGGTCACTGCCCACCCCTCTGGACCCGTGCCCATCCCCAGGGTACTCAGGGGGCTCCTGGTGCCCGCAGGGCTCAGCCCTTACCGGTCTCCTTTGGATCTGCGTTTCTGGAGGCTCTTGCCCTTGGGCCTCCTCTCGCTGCCGATGCAGAAGACGCCCCCCGGGCCGGTCACCCGGATGGACTCCAAACCTTTGGATGACTTCTTGAAGGTGAACTCGACAGCTTCGCCCTCCTTCAGGCTGCGGAAACCCTCCATGTGGAGCTTGCTCTGGGGGAAAGGACGGGGGTCAGCACGGAGCTGGGGTGTCCACTGGGCACACGACTTGTGCCACCTCCTGTGGCACAAGAGCTGCCAAAGTTCCTCTGTGCCTTGTGAGGGGATAGACATTGAGGACCAAGCTCAACCAGGCACCTTCATCTCCCTAAAATCTCTGGGGCCCCCGTTGATAGCACAGAGCATTCAGTGAGCTGAGACACCCACCCGGCTCAGCAGAGACAGCTCAGACCCAAATTTCAGCAGTTGGCTGAACAGTTTGCTGAACAGCCACCTTCTCCCACCCAGCCCCACAGTGGGAAGCAGAAGCTGCTCCTGCACCTCCTGACAGATCCGAAATATCATTTTAAAAACATGAAAATATTTTGAGGCCTTGCACACGCATGATCATGGCAGGACCTGTGGCAAGGCCAGGATGCTGGAAGCTGGCACTGCCAGCCCCCTCACCGCAGGTCACTTCTGTACAAGCCCTTTAATTGCCTCCAATAATTAATTAAGCGGCCATTTGGCCCGGGATTATCACTGCGGGGAGCTTCTCCCACCCTTCCCAGGATCACCACAGTGGTCACCACCATGCACTCAAACTTGGGAGCGCAGAAAGACTCAGGCTGGGGAGGGGGCGGAGAGAGGATGGGAAAATCCACTCCACTTTCACAAGCCTTGCCCATTTTAGCAGAACAACTCCCTGAGGAGCCAAGCTGGGCAATGCAGCCAACAACCCTTAACCCCCTGTGCCACGAGCATCACTGCCAGCTCTGCCTGGGCACCGCTGCATCCCGGCCAGCCATCCCAGCAGAGCAGAGCCCAAACGACCACGAGCAAAGAGTTAAGGGGATTTGCTGGCAGAGGGAGGAGCAGCTCCAGCAGGCTGGGGATTCCCAGCAGAGCCGGCGCCAAACGCCTGCGCGGCTGCAGCAGGGCCCTGCATTTATGAATGGAGCATCTTCCCCCATTCATGGCCCGGAGAGTTCCCGTCACGTGGGGCCGTGGTCTCCCATTCTTCCCGCACGGAGCCTCCATGTGAATGCTGCCCAGGGTGGGCAGGCACGGTCTGTTCCCATCTTCACCCCAAATGCCACCAGGACCCTCGAGGAAACACCCCATGTAAAAGCAGAGAGGGAACAAACCGAGTTGTCGGGGTTTAGGTCTGAATTTTTCTCGGCGGGGTCTTGCAGGGTGTCCGTGTGTCTGTGAGCACATGGGGGAACTGGGAATGCAGCAGAGCTCGAGGAACAATCCTTGAGACCCCTTTTTTCTGCTGTTTTCCCCCCCCTTTCTGTGTCTGGGGATCCAGCTCTATGTGAGACAACCCCATGGGTTGGGCCAAGTCATCCACATCCACCAGATCCCCTTGACTGCTGGGATGGAATCCAGAGTAGGCCAGAAGGGATCAGCCTTTGCTCCCTGACCTGTTCCTGCTCCCCAAAGGGAGAACCATACCCTAAGCTACGAGGTCCCCAATGGTAACAAGGACCTGACAGGGTCTCACAGCCACCTCTGCCCACCCAGCACCACCTACCACTGGCACACTCCCTGCCACACTCGGCAGGGCATCCAAACTCTGCTTCCCAGCCCAGTTACCCCAGTGATGAGCATCCCCCAGGCAGGAGCTCTGTGCCCAAAACTCCAATCAGCCCATCACGGGATGTTCCTCAGCACCTTGGGGTCAGCCACCCACCCTGCCCTGTCCCTAATGAGGTGTTTTGTGTGACAGGAGCTACCACAGATGGGGAATTTGCCCCGCTCCAGCAGCAGCCATGGGGTTTTGGGAACAAGGAGGGGCTGAGCATCCCTCCCTGGCACAGGAGGCAGCCCTGGAGGCTGGTGGACAAGACCAGCCACCTCCTGTGGCTCCTTTCGGGGTGTTTACAGCCCCAGCTGGCCCAGCTGTGTTTACACTGTGGGGATGAAAACTTCCAGGCTCTCAGGACAAAGCTGAGCCGTGGCAGGGGGGACCCCCCCGAGCTGAGCCCACACCTCAGGCACCATCACCCCAGTGCCAGGGGGTCCAGCTCTGCCCATCCACTACGAAGAAGGAGAGGGCTGGGGCAGAAGCTGCTGCAACATGATGGGGAAGCGATTTATTTTCCAGGAGCGGGTGAGGATGACAACCACCCCCCACCCCCCTCCACCAAAAGGCCAAAGGAAACGCCCTCTCCCCAGGGAAGGGGTGGGGGGGGGACAGAGGCTGGGACGCCCCAGCTCTCCCCCCCTGCCGCAGCCTTTTGATGTGAGCTGCAGAGTGGCTGGTGGTCCCCGCGCATCCCCCCCTGCCCCCTTCCCAAAACACACACATTGCTGGCATTCCTCTGTTATCAGATAGGTAATCAAACTGCAGCCCATTGAATTAGCTGCATACCTCCTGCATCTGAAAGGAAGGGGCCCAGAGCCCCTGTCCCACACCACACACAAAGCCGGAGCCTTCCCAGGCCTCCACACACCCACACCCCCCCCCCCAAAAAAAATAAAAAGAGGAAGGGGGGGATTGGAGCGAGCCGGGGATGCTGGGGATGAGGGGGAGCGCAGGGGAGGGCCAGGGCCGGGAGCCACCGGCCAGCGAGAACAAAGGGCCGGCGGCGGCCGCGCTCCCGCTGCCCAAATTCCAGGAGTTCCAGGCTCCGGCGGGGGGAGGAAGGGTGGCCGGCATGGCCGCGGCCCCTCTGACCCCCTCCAGCCCCTCCACACATCAGCCCTGAGTCCAGCTCACCCGCTGCGAGAGAACTTGGGCTCAGCCCTCGGGTACCGAGGTTTGGGGTCGGGGTCGGTGCTGGGGAGATGGTGTTGGTAAGGGGGGTGTAGAGTGACCCTGGGATCACAAAGCGTTGCCATCCCAGCTGTTTTAAAGCACGGCCTAGTGCCAGGATGTCCTTGCCATCATTAGGTGTTAACCAGCGGGACAAGGAACAGAGGCAGAGCTGGTGCAGCTTTTCCCAGTAGCCCCCCGAGGGCACCCCCTCACCAGCGTGCTTTTCCACCCAAAGATCCACCCAGAGCATCCCTTTCCCACCCATCGTTTTCCAACCCATCCCACACACGGTTATTTACGGCAGACAAAGGCTCAGCACGTGAGTGGCCGAGCGCTGCCCACCGCCCCCATGGCACGGGGTGTCCCCCATCTCACCCTGTGTCCCCCCCTGCACGGGGGTCCCTTCACCCCTCCTCTTCCTCCACCCATCAAACCCCTCAAACCCCTCACTGCAGACCCCAGGTTTAGCCCTGGTGACACCACGGAGCACCCCAAATCCAGCCACTGCCCCCCAAACTGCCGGGCTCTGGCTCGCCCCCACCCCGCTGGGCTCCGGAGGGGCGCGGCCGGCCCCGGGGTCACCATTGTCCCCGCGGCCTCCCCAGAGTGACACAAGGGGACGTTTATTCCCAGCCAGCCCTGGCCACTCAATCAAACCATCTTTGTGTCCAGCGGGACCTGGGGCGGAGCGGCCGCTGCACCTCATCTCTCCAGCAACGATTAAACTGAAATCCCTTGGAAAAGGAGCCGGGTTGGGATGCTGGGACAAGAGCAGCTGTGCCAGGGGCATGGCCAGGCCCTGCCCAGGGCATTTTTGGGAGCCCAACCCCACTGTAGCAAATGCCAGTGGCTCAGTTATCCCCGCTCTGCAGAAGAGGGTCAGGAAAAAGGGCCCAGGGATTGCTGAGCCCCCAGGGGGACTGTGCCCCCATCACTGGGGGTACCCTGTCAGTGATGGCCTCTCAGCTGGCACCTACAGCCACTGTGCTGCCCCACCATCCCCTGCACCCCTCTGTCCCCGGAGCCACAGAGTCCCTGTCCCCACAGATCCCTTGTTTTGCACAAGCCATTCCTGTCCTGCCAACTTCGAGGCATCAGCAAACCTGGATGGGGGTCCAGGGCAGCCCCCAGAGCCCCACATGTCACCTTCACCCCACGATGAGCCCCGAGGACCCATCCCAGAGGAGGAGCACATCCCTGGGGGAGCAGCCCCAGCCCTGTGGGGCTCAAGTTTGGCACAGCCAGTGCAGAGCCACCCCATCCTCAGCTGCTGGGTGCAGGGGCTAACACTTGCCCCGTTTTGGGGGCATGGCTCCTATTGCCACTGGAGGATGCCGTGTCAATCCCGTGGGATGCAGCAGCCTCAGCCCTACCCTGCCAGAGCAGGTCTCCCCTCAGCCAGGCACTGCTCCATGGCAAACAGCCCCCAAAGCAGATTTGGGCAGGGCTGGGCTCAGCCAGTGATCCAGGCCCCCCTTCATGCTGCATCAAGGCCAGCTCAGATCCCCACCACTGGCCACAAGGCCAGCAGGGAAATGTCTCTTTGCTTGCACCTGGATCTGTCCCTGAGCAAAGCCTTTCCTTGTCCCCACATCACACAGCGAATCTTTTCCCAGTGCCAGAAGCACCAGGAACGGCACTGCTGCTGGTTTTGGGCTCGGGAGTGTAGGGCTTGGAGTGGGAATTGCCCCTGCTCCCTTCTTGCAGCTCAGACCCCCCGTGCAAGCAGCCGGTGTGAAAGGGGGTCCTGCCCCAGCTCTGGGGGTTTGGTGCAGAGATAAGGAGGGAGGTGGCTGTGGGAGCCCTCGGGGAGAGCACGGGGGATTTAACAAAACATTAGCAAGTCTTTCCAGCGTCCCCCTGGTGCAATATCCCCGAGGACCTTTTTTTCCTTAACTGAAGTAAAATCAAAACAAAGCCATTCTCCTGCCGAAGTAACTATGTTTGCTCTTAATTTTCCACCATAAGCCACTAAAATTAAACTCTAGGTACCAATTTTGGGAAAAAGACCCCAACCAACCAAACACAACAAAACCCCATCTACCACAGAGCTTAATCCATCAGTTTCCTGTCCTAAATCCTTTTAGCTCCTTTGCTTGTATTTTCCTCCCACCAAAACCCTCTTGCACTTCCCAAGGGCAGCTAATTGGGATCAGCGGCTATGTATTAATTTTGTGCTCCCGTATTAAAACAGGAACACGGCCGGGAGCAGCGGCACGTCTTCCCATGGCGATTTCAGCTTCATCCCGCTTATTCTTAGGAGCAAGTAAACAGGGAAAAGGAAAGGTCGGAGCTGGACCTGGGAGCGGCAGGGACAGGGGCTCGCCAAGGCAGCAGCTCCATCCCAGCCCTCGCCACTCCATCCCGGGAGCAATCCCATTCATTTGGGCCATATTATCTAGGAGACCATTCCAGGGTGTTTTCTCTCCCTGGGGCAGGGAGGGGGAGCTGGGGGAAGGGATGTGCCTGCGGCCATCAGTTAATCTTTAGACAGAGACAGGAGGCTTTTTTTGTGTGTGTGTGAGCGTCTTGAGGGAGTTTCAGGGGTGGAATAAAGCAGCTCTCTTTCACTATTTCCCTCAGGATGTGGCGCACAAGCGATGCAATACTGTTTTATTCCAGCGGTTGTTTTAACAAACCCCACAAATTAAAAAAAAAAAAAAAAAAAAAAAAAAAAACCCTAAAGAAATTGTTCCTACCCCTCTCCCCTTTAAAAGCAGAGATTCCAACGAGCATTTCTGCCTCAGGGGATCTCTGGGGGTGGAGGGGAGTTTTCCTGCTCGTTGCAGGGGGGGTTGGACTAAATGACCTTAAAAAGTCCCTTCCAACCCAAACTATTCTGTTATTCCATGATCTCTTCTCCAGGAACATTTGTAACCCTGGTGCCCCCGGTCTTGCAGCCACCCACGCCAGTGCCCCGGGGTGCCCACCCAGCGCTGGGGATGTCCCTGGTCCCTCAGAGCAAACACGGGAGCGATGCACATGAAAAAGCAGGAGAAGTGAGATATCACCCATGTCCTGTGCCGCTATCACAGGCCCAACGCACCCTCTGACTCAAAGGTTCCCTTTTCCCTCTGCTGCCACCCCAGCTCTGCACAAACCAAACCCCCCTGGTCGGGTCCGACCCCACAGCCCAGCGTAGGGGGAAGGCTGCACTCTGCTCCCTGACAGAAGCTGTCCCTTGTCCCCCTGCCTTTCCTCTCCTGTGCAGTCAGGGACGGAGCTGCCTCCAAACACGTGCTTTTTCTTTTTAAAGACCTCACGTCATGCACACGTGGGTGATTATTATTATTATTATTATCGTGGCCACACGCAGGCGGATGGCAGGAGCACAGGTGGGTGACAACCCGGGTCAGCTCAGCCAAAACCCATGACAAGGAGCTGCCAACGCCCCTCCATCCCACCCGTGCCTGGCTGAGTGGGGATGGAGCCCCCCCACCAACCCCGACCCCCACGAGGTTCCCAGGGGGGACTCGCAGCATCACAGCGGGACTGAAGCCCCTCCCGTGCTGGGATGTGCCCAACTAATCCCGCGCTGCCCTGGACACTCAGACAGGGCAGGAGTGCCACATGCCAGCCCCAGCAGGTCTAAGCAGGGGCACAGCCTCCTGTCCCTGCAAGGACACAGAGGACCGTGTCACAGAGATACCAGTGACCAAACACCCTGCAGCCGCGGAGTCCCAGCACTGCCCAGCAGCTCTCCTTGCTAAAACCATGAGGAGAAACCAAAAAACCCAACCAACTGCCTTTATCAATGATTTAGACCTGCTGGCTTGGAGAAACTCTTGGAGACACGAAGCTGCTCTGGAGAGCAGCGATTTCCAGGAGCTGGACAGCCCCTTCTCTCCATCAGACCCCATCCCCAAATCTCAGCCCTGCTGGTCTGTGTTCACTCCTCCAGCTCCCACCACCAGCAGCAAGCCTTGGGGCCACAGGGTGCTCCTATTTTCTCCTCTCCCTCTTTCCAGGTTGCTTTCTCTGGCAGCCCAACACTCCTCTAAGTGATGCCCAAAGCCCAGTAACTGCATCCCAAGGGAACCATTGCAGCTTTAGGGTCTTCACCATCACCAGCCTAATTTCTATCATCACCTCAAGACCCCCAACCCCTTCACGGGTGCTGCTCAGCCCTTCACCTCCCCGGGACGACCTGCCCTGCTCCCCTGTGCTTTATCCCCTCTGTGTCCTCACAGCCCCCAAATGAATCCATCTCCAGTGTCCAGGGGAGGCATTTGAACCCAAATGCCTCATTTTTAGCTCACAATGAGAGGGAAAGGCAGCCCCGAGGAGCCCTGTTAGTCTCCTGTCCTGCCGAGATTTTAATCTCTTTGTGATCAGATAAAGGCAGAGGGAGATGGAGACGCGCTCCCTGCAGAGAGGGGCCATTCAGACCTGGTTCCTGTAATAAAGTGATTTAATAGATCTAAAGAGGCCAATTCCCTTCTTTCTCCCACAATTACTTCCTGTGGGTCATCATTCACATATGTAAATGAAGAGGGGTTTGGGGGGCTCTGGGGTTTTAAGCCCCAAAAGCTGGTTTGGGGTACCCTGTGGGCAGTGGGTGCTCGGCAGGACACCCCGAGCCCTGAGTGTTGCCCCCCGGGCTGATCCTGGCTTTTGCCCTCCCAGTCCTGACTCCCTCCCCGTGGAGTGGAGCCGACACCGGCTCCCGGGAATCGCCTGGATGCTGGGATGGGAAGAGCATCGGCAGGAGGGCCCGATTCCCTGGGAGCCACCCAAAAGCAGCGAGGCTGAGGTAGGAGCGTGAGTTTGGTCCCTCTCCAGGGAGGGGCCAGGGATGCTCAGCAGTGGGAGAGCCGCCGGCATCAGCTCTGGCTGTTTCACTGCAGGGGAGCAGCAACTTCGTGCCATCAGCGAGTTTGTGCCACCAGCAAACAGAGCAGGAGGTGAAGCCCAACCAGGAGGGGAAAGATTTTCCATCAGCCCAAAGCTGCCCTAATTCCGGTGGTGCAAAGCCCCCCGCTGGGACCACCCTGCCCTTCACTGCGGCAGGGGAACCTCCCACACCCTCTGCTACCCAAAATAACCCGCTTTTTCCCAATATTCCCTGTATTTCCCAAATGCCAAAAACCCTGAGCATGGGACCCCATGGCTCTCCCAGCCTTGGAAAATGGGGGGCACCGGGAAGCTGTAGCTCTTCCCGGGCAGTGGGATGCTCCGGACAGACACCCCAGCTAATTCTCTTTTCCTGCAGGAATGTGAGCAAAAGCAATCAGGAAACCAGACTGTCTGGGGGCAATAAACCCCCAGGAGAAGGGCGGGAGGTTCCTCCCCAGGGGCTCTGGGTCCCCGCTGTGCTACTTTGAGATGCAAAGGCCCATTTGCTCACCGGAGAGCACCAAGATCTGGTTTTCCCTGGCTGATTTGGAGCCCTCGACTCCAAAACCATCTGTGTCCTGGCCTGGGATAGTAACTTTGCCCACGCCACACCTGAGGGAGAAGGAATTTGCATCTCCCGTGGTCATCATTCGCTTGCCAAGTTGCCACAGTCCTGCCCTTGAGCATCCACTCGTGGGCAGGGGGTGAGAGACCCCCCAGGAGTTCTTCACAGCCCATGGGCTCAGTCCTACATGCCCAGACCGCATGATGGACCCATTTTGGGGGGGATTTGAGCCCATGGAGAGCAGCAACCACGGAAAACGGCTGCACCAGAGGCTCCTCAAAGCCAGCACCATCGTGCTGCTCCCAACTGTGCGCACAAACCCACTCGTGTTCGCTCCAAAAAAGACACCCGTCCCCCCTTCGCTCGCGCTCGCTCTGCCCCGGGGCGAGGGGCCACGCTCGCCACACAGACCCCCGGCCACACGAGCCGGTTCTGATCCCTACAGCTCCCTCCGGTTTGGGCACCATCTCCAGCCCCCTTCCCCAGCCCCTGCGCGGGGTCTCCCGGCAGATCCTCAAGCAGCCCCGAAACCGCGATTTCCCTCGGCACCGACACGCGTGGGCTTTCCCCGCTCAGCAAGGTCAAATCCGGACACGAGACTGTCACTGTCATAGGGGGACACACAGGGACACATACCCGACCCCGCGAGCGGGACAAGGGGCGCGGGCAGAGATCCCCCCTCTTGGGGATGAGCCCCAACGGGGGAAAAGCCCAGTCCCGCATCCCTGCCAAGCTCGGGGCTCCCAGGAGGGGGTACCGGGGGGAAAATCGGCCCTTCCCCGTGTCCTTCCATGGGATGAGCAGTGTCCCCGCTCCGCCACGTCCCGCCCGGCCCCGCGGGCACCTGCTCCCCCGGATCCGGCCCCGAGGGGCTCCTCAGGGAACAACGATGGGAAAATGAAATCGCTCGGGATCAGCTTACACGGCCAGTCCCCGGAGACGAGCCCCGGGCTGCGGCCGTGCCTGCCCTTCCACCCTCTTGGCTCCGGGAAAACGCACCCGGGGGACCCCCGCTGGACCCCGGGCTGGGACGGGGGGAGCCACGGCCTCGCGTGGGGGCGGCGGGGGGTCCCCATCCCGACCCTCAAGGGCTGCATCCCCCAAGGACCCCACGCGGGATCCGGCCCCGTACCTGGTGCACGAAGACATCGACGGGGGAGTCGAGGGTCGCGCCGCCCTTGGCGGTCATGGAGAGGAAGCCGAAGCCCATGCGGACATTGAACCACTTACAGATGCCGGAGCCGTGCAGCGGCTGGGATTCGTTCTCGGGCTTGGGCGAGTCTCCGGCCGGCTCCTCGCCCGGCTTCGCACCTGGCGAGAGACCCACGGAGCCGCTGAGCCGCGGGGCTGGGGGAGCTGAGGGTCCCCCCCGGCCCAGTCCCCCCGATACTCAGCCGGGCAGTCCGCAGCAGGACCCTCAAATCCTGCTCGGGTTCCCCAGGCTGGAAAAGGCAAAAAAATTCCAACCCCCACCCCAAAAACCCCAACAGAGCAGTGAGCTCTGGGCCCCACGTGCGCGTGGGGATCACCCCAGGAGCGGGGGGAAACGAAGGCAGCTCCTGCCAGCACGACCCAAGCGATGCGTGGGCTGGGGGCCTTAAATCCGTTCTCTCCTTAAAAACGAAAAAAAAG
>VXBX01006584.1:146601-172924 GCA_013400415.1 Scytalopus superciliaris
CGCCCCCCCTCTATTTTGAGCCCCTTTTTGCCCGCGGCCCCTCAAACAGCCCGCTCTGCCCCGTGTATGGGCTGGGATGATGGGCTGGTGAGGAAAATGTACAGTTTGGGTGCTTTTCTTTGACATTTTTTTCAATTATATTTAAAAAAAAAAATCACTTGTCAGGCAACTCAGCCCCTCCCGCCCAAGTTAATGTACCTGTACTTTATTTTTATATATTATCCCCTCTTGTTTCTGAAATGGACAGAGCTGCCCAAGTTTATTGCCTTCACAAGTAAGGCAGTTCTTAACCATCCTACACATTTTGCAATGCTTGTTTCTCTCTCTCTCTGCTCTTTCTCTCCTACGGGTGTCCAAAATCAGATAAGAAACAAACTTAGTCTTCCACATCCTCAACCAGCCCTAGAGCACAGCAGAACATCATCTGTTTTTACAGTTCCATTTTAGGTCACATCCTCCCTACTAGATTTTAGAGCAAACCCTCACATTTCACTTCCAGTAAATTTTGCTGCTTCTGTTAATGCCACAGCGTTGTGCTTTTTTGTTGAAGTAACTCGTTTTTACCACTTTCTGCCAACTCTGGGCCAGTGTTGTGGCCTCCTCCTGCAAGCTCCACTTTGTGATCACTCCTCCAGCTGCTAGGATTGTACCTTCCCATGATCCTGGCTCCTAAAGAGTGCCCACACACTGTCACTAATTTGGGAATACTTATGGGATTGAATGACCAGGCCACCTGCTTTCCCCTCAGCACAACCCTGGTATTTCTTTCCCTGCTTTTTGGAGGAGTTGTGTCCAAACACTGACCTGTTTTCTTCCTTTCATGCTCTCCAGAAGATGCCAGGCTGTCTCCTAGGACCAGGAATCCAGTGCAAGGCACCCTCCCCTCCTGCTCCAGGGGACAACACTGAAAGAGAACATGGAGGGTAAAGTCCCTTCAACTATTAGGGGGTTCTGGGCCATCAGAGTTTCTCAGTGACACTCCAAGCCAGAGCTAATTCCTGTGGTCCCCCCCTTCTCACATCACAACGTGCTGTTGGTGACACAGCCACCTCCCTACCCCCAAAAAGTACCCTTGTCCTCCCTGCTGTGGTAGAACAGGAATTCTGTTGGGGGGGGGCCCTGTGTACCCCTCCTTTCAGAGAGGAAACAGGTATTTGTGCTTCCAGGTGCAGCTCCCACTGACACAGAGCTCATGTCCTCCATGGTGAAAAAAATCTCTCTGTTGGAACAAAAAGTAAAAGAACAAGCACAAGAAATCCAGCTGAAGGTAAAAATCAGCCCCTTGCTGAGCTTGCTTTTTGTCTTGCTTTGATGGTTGAAGCCACAGCAGTTCCATCTGCTCAGACCTTGTTTGGGCTAAAAAAAGTTAATCTGTGGCCAAAGGAGCCTTTGCAAAGCAACAGAGCAGTTGGATCAGGCCTTGGGGTGGGAGAGGGGAAACTCCCTGCTGTCAGTTCTTACAGCACTGACTCCCAGCACCCTGGCACTAATACCAGCAGCAATTTGGCTTCAGACCTTTTATTTTTGTCCTTCCTTTTGTTTTCTGAAACAGCAGCTGCTCACACAGCAGAGTCATCCTGGAGCACACCTCTCTGCATTACTGGATAGAATAAATACCCCCTAATAGCTTAGAATAAATATCCCTTGTTTTGTTTTGTTTCTGAAGAAGGGGCTGCAGAGATGCTGGCTTAGTTTCTAGACCAGCCCCTCAGCAGGAAGCACAGGAGCCTGTGTGTGCCCACAGCTCTGGTGCAGATGGAGGACTTGGAGATGGGTCACCCATTCCTGGAATTCTGTATTTATCCCACCCCTCACTTGACTCTAATTAAGGTGTTTGTGAGGTGATTCAGCCCTTCTGACCCTTATTTTTCCTGTCCCTGAGTGGGGTGAGAGTATGTGCACCAGACTCACCCAGCCAGGACTAATTGTGCCAAATGTGCCTCGAGGTCCTGAGGCCCAGGGACTAAGTGAGGTCACTATTTGCTCTGTCCCTGCAGGACAGGAGGATTGCTGAACTCGAGCTGAAGATAAAGACTCTTCAGGAAAGAGAAGGTAAAAACTGGTCTACCTTTGGCACCTCTGGGAGAGCTACAGAGCTCCTGGTACTGCAGCAGAGCTGCTCCCTGAGCTGTCCTTGGCTCCAAAGCCCAGGAGCCTCTTTGGTGGGAGGCACCAGCTACACTGGTACCATTTCCTAGAGCAGATCTGCACTTCAACTCGCATCTGTTACTCTGCTTTTTCTGGTGCAGTGCAAATTGTCATTTCCTGGCCTATTATCTATGGGTTATTGAGTTTTCCGTGAGTGTAAACCAACCACACAGGCATCCAAGGGTAGTCAGAATAATAAAAGAACAGTAAATACAGCAGAGTTCAAACAGGCAGGAAAACTGCTACAGCTGAGAGAAACCAAAAATCTACTCAGAGTCTCCAGCAGGTCCAGGCTCACTCATCCTTCAAGGCAGCCTGACTCTAAATTGAATCCAGCTTTGAGTGAGTCACTGAAGGTCTTTCCCCCCATTCTGTTCCTTGGAATCCAGCAGCTCTCCTGCTGAGCCCACACACGCTTCCTACTATGGCTGAACTACCTTGTTAGTGCAGAATTGTGGTAAATTCTTTATTTCCTGAGTAGAAAACACAACTGTGCCTGTCAAACCACAGCTAATGTGGTTTGTGCCTCACTGTGTGTTGTGCTGCCACTCAGCCAAGATTTCTGGACTCAGCTTTAGTGGACACCTGCTCATTTTTTTAATGGGCTGAGGAAGCCAAGCAATTTCCACTGCATAATTGCCAACAACACCACTCACATCAGCTTCCTGCAGCACAAGGCCTGACCAGTGTCATTCCCAACTATCTCTGAGTCTGTCAGCATCCTTGTCAAATCACTGCAGGCTGAGTTGCCAGGGTCCAGCACACAAAGCTCACGCTCAGCTCACGTGCCACAGGGGCTTGAGTTCACTTACAGTGCCAGCAGGTGCTGCTGGGGGTCAGTGCTGTGTGACACGGGTTATCTACAGGCTCTTTAAGGCTGTGCACAGAAACATCAGCTCTTCTTCTCCAGATGCTCCTGACTCATCCACCCTGGAAGGACTGGAAGTGAGGTGCCTTCGCCTGCAGACCCAGGTCTCTGAGATGGAGGTGAGACACCTGCTCCCCTCACCCTCAGCCATCTGCACCTTCAGTTTGAGACTGTCGCAGTCTCAGGCTGTTTGGCCTTTTTCAAGCTGTCACTTTGATCATCACAACTCTCCCTCTCCTTGTGGAAAGAAAGAGCAGGTTGGATGTGAGCAACAGGGCAGAAGGAGGGTTTTTTGATACACAAACATCTCTGCCTCCTGCAAGCCTATTAATTTTGATTTCCAGGACTGTAGAAATATTCTTTGTAGCTCCTACAGTCTGGGAGATTACACTATCACTACAAATGCTTTCCTAATTCCTTTTGCCTGCTACCAGTAGAGCTGCTACCACTGCCCTGCTAGAGAGTCTGCCTGGGCCAAGGAACACCAAGACAAACCTCTTCTACCTCCCTTTCTGCTTCTCACAGTCACAAGTGAGCAGGCTCAGGGTTCCATTTCTAGTTTTCTGAAGCTCTGGTCTGCAGCACTGACTTGTATTTTCCCCTTTCAGAGGTTTCTGAATGACTATGGTCTGGTTTGGGTTGGAGAGACACAGGATGAGCAGGGAGATACAGAATTACTCAGGGATGAAGAGAAGCTGCTGACAAGACCAAGACAAACCTCTTCTACCTCCCTTTCTGCTTCTCACAGTCACAAGTGAGCAGGCTCAGGGTTCCATTTCTAGTTTTCTGAAGCTCTGGTCTGCAGCACTGACTTGTATTTTCCCCTTTCAGAGGTTTCTGAATGACTATGGTCTGGTTTGGGTTGGAGAGACACAGGATGAGCAGGGAGATACAGAATTACTCAGGGATGAAGAGAAGCTGCTGCCAAGAAGCCTCTGGAAGCCAGGTAAAGCACCAGCACCCCTGGCTGCAGCAGCTATCCCAGCTCCCACTACCTGCTGAGAGAAGGTAGAGAACTGGGGTCTTCAGAATTTGTAATCCTGTGCCAAGTAATCTTCGTGTCAATCCATCCCAGGGACAGAGACATGGGGCGACCTAACAGGAACTAAGCCAGGCAGGAGGTCTAATTTTGTAAGCCCTTCAGGAGAGAACCTGATGGCTTCAGCCCTTTGGGAGGACCTCACAGCAGCTGTTTCCTGCAGTATTCACATACCCTTCACCTTTGAAGCTTGATTGCTCTAATAATATTGACGTAAAGTGGGTGGAAAACGCAATCAGGTGCTTTGTGTACACAGCAGTTGTAGCAACTTACCCACATTGTCTGGCTCCATCAGGGAGTATTGTTTGCCTTTCCTCCCAACTACCACGTGAATGGTTTAATTAAGACCTGACTGTGCTGTGTGGGGTCCAAGCACGTTTGGCAACGGCTTTTTAGGAAATGGTAACAGACGAAAAAAAGGAGAATACTTGGCCTGCAGAGCCAATGTTGCTTCCTAAACCACCATGCAAATATTAGCTAACTAGACCTTCCCCACCCTTAGATGCGGGAGGGGAAAGTCAGACAGAAATACGTAGAAATAGTTTTGGTTTCAACTCAGTGACCCTTTTTAAGGGTATTTCCCCATCCTCCTTTAGCAAGTCATAAAAAAGCAGAAGAGGAGATACAAAGGGCTTTGTGTAAACCTGCACATTTTCTTTCGTTTCCTCATCTGATTTCATTCCTTTGCCCCATCACTGCTTCATCCCACCCTCAAGCACCCAGACAAACACCCTTGCAGTGTCCCTGCCCCAAAGAGCAACCTGCCGGTGCAGGCAGCTGCCTGTGTTTACACTGACACTTCTTCAGCACCTCTGCCCTGATCCATTGATCCAATCGAGTTAATCCAACCAGTGAAATTCCTGGCTGTGCGTTGTACGGGGACAACACAGCACTTCTGAAGTGATAAACAAGGCAAAGCTGAGCGTGGAGCCCTCTGAGCGTGCATCCTCTGCCCTGCCCTTGTGGTTTAGCACACACCCATGCGGAGCTGGCAGTGCTGCACCACAGCGGAGCGTTGCACCACAACATACAAACACGTGAAAGGCAAAGCACGACAGCCCCAAAAATGTCAGGGCTCAAAAACACCTTGAATTCATACAGAGGGAAAAGCTGCTCTGCTGTCGTCCCCTTCCCCCTGTAACTCTGATCCCTCTGCAACAGGTGAAGCAGTTGTTTCCAAACAGGAGGTTGATTTTGATTTAATCTTGGAGAACATTAAGTATCTGAACCTGCTGGCTGGAGAAGGCGTTTCTCAAATTGAGCACACCCTGCAGGGGGCTCGGCTGAGAGAGCCAAAATCCCTCCCTCTCACCCTGTACCAAAATGGCATCGTCATGTGCAGTGGAGCCTTCCGGCCCTACCAGGACCCATCCACACAGGTATGGAAAGGTCTGCAGAGGAGTTAGAGCCAACCTGCCATCCTTCACTAAGCCCCAGGCAAGGGAATAAAAGCTTCAGTCCTGAAAAGCAGCTCAGCATTCCCACAGTGCCTTCAAAGAGTTGTGTGTCTTTGTGCAGTAATTTTTAGAGATGAGATTCTGTGTCTTTGGTGCGGACTTTTCTGCGTGGCAGAACACCACAGATAGGAGCAGCCCAGCAGAAAGATCAGTCCTGAGCTAAACTGAAAGTCTGTGGTGTGACCACGGGCCCTCATGTTGTTTCAGCAATGCCTGCAGGACATTATGGATGGATATTTTCCTTCAGAGCTGCAGCCCCGCTACCCTGATGGCATCCCTTTGCAGGTAAAGGTAAACCCTTTTCAACAACTTTTGGGGAGAAATTGCCCCCTTGCTTCCCAAGAAAGCTGTTCAGGCTTCTGTCATCAGTGTGGTGGATGCTCCCCACAGCAGATTGAGATTGAGGTTTGTGATGGTGTGCAGGTGTGTCTGGAGGAAAGGGTAGTGGGGAGCACACCTGCTACAGCCGTTAGAGGAAGTGAGGGAGTGTCTCTGCAGCAGCACTGAAGGGTTTCTCTGCCTCAGTGAGTCCTGGCTAGGAATGAGGTTTCTAAGACCACAGCAGGCCCTCTTAAGAGGAGTAGCATGTGCAGCATCTGAAGAGCTGTGTCACTAAAAGGGAAAAAGAGCTATCAAGTAGAGCCCCTGGAAAAGCTTTTAAAACCTGATTGAACAAGAGTCTCTCAAAGAGGATGCCGTGAGAGTTTATTTTGCCATGAGCTAAATGGATTTGGCCACCTGAGGTTCTTTTGGGCCCCACTTTTTGATTTCTCAGAAATGGCAAAATGCCAAGGCCATAGTTGCAGGCAGAAAAAGCCTCAAGAGGACTCAAATCTAGGGCTTTGAGTGCATCTGAAACGTAAGCAGGAGCAACCAGAGGCTGGACCTACCGACTGCCACAAAGAAACCAGGGCACAACTGCAGGGGCAAGACAAGGTCAAGTCCAGCTGGAGCGAGCATGGAGCTGTGGGAGTTAGAAAGTCACATGGAAGGAGGATTGTGCAAAGCTCTTGGGGCTTTTAACCTGTGCATCATTGGTTTCGTTCGGGGTTTACAACTGCTGGTTGCCATTGCTGTGGTTTATTGTGCTCTGGTGCAGCAAAAGAAGCTTGTGCAACAGTCAGATTTGCTTATGGTAGCTGGACTTCATTCAACAGGTCACTGACAGAAGGGACGTGGTATTTCAGGAGGGAGACCCTCCAGGGAGTTTTCCTGGCCATGGCCAAAGGGTTGGTCATTCAGAATCAAACCAAGTGCAGGAAACCACCGAGATCCCAGGTAAAAATCTTAAACCTGCCTCAAAAATGCAGATAATTTTCAAAGAGAATTTATAAACCTTACCAGGACAGCACAGCAGGGAAGAGGGGAATGTGGGGGGTTGTCTCAGCAAAGAAGGCAACACTGCTGAGCCAGGGCCTGGTGTTCCTTCAGGAGTTGGGAGTCAGGCAGCACACACGGTGTCCTCTCATCATTAATCCTCCTAAAGAATGAGATGTGATAAGTAAAAGACCAGAAATGCAGCAGATTTCCAAAAAACCTGTGCCCTGTGCCTTTCTGAAAGGCCAAGCTCCTTCTATCTTCACCTTTACCGCCATCAAAGGCCGAGGGAGGGGGTTGCTGGTAAACAACCCTCTGTTCTCCTTCATAAACACAGATATCTTCAAGGCACATCAATCTTAACTATGCCGAATATGGGAGTTTCTCTTCAGACTTTCATAACAGAGTATGGGACATAAGGTCACAGGTTCCTCATTTTGCTTCTAGACTCTCACAGTCTGCATAATACCTGTCAGGGCTGGGAAGTCAAACTCAATCAGAGACAGAAACCAGTGGGTTTGTGTGTGCATCACTAAATAACCCAACATGTGCATCTCCCATCAGCAACAGCTGCCTGGTTACATACAACTGAACTTGCTTGCTCATTCATCTCAAGGCCATCCCCAAACAGAAGCTCTGCTAAGTATTCCCTTTAATCTGTGTAGGGAAAAAAATAACTTTCCAAACAGAAAGGAATGGACACCAACAAATACACCCTCAGAAGGCGAAAAATTGGCCAAGTCTGTAAAAATGGTGACGGTTTCAGTTTTCAGAGCTATCCAGGTTTCTGTGCAGTCCAGCTGTGCTGAACAGGCTGTGCTGTTCTCACTGGTGATGTTGACAATCAAACACTTAGCGGGCCAGAAAGTGGGACAAACTTCAAGGGAGGAACCCGAGAGCAAGTCTCAGCCTCGCTGAGGGTGGTGAGAGCTCTCCCTGTCGGCTGCTGTGCTCTCTCCTTTCACCACATGAGCCTGTTCTGGGGGCAAAACGTCTGTCAAGAAGGTCACACACAGACACACCTCCCCTCTGTTCTGGCAGATCCCAAAGCCTCCTTGGAGCAGTTTTCCAAGGGGGTTTCTAAGCCCCTGAAACACGGAGTGGTTGGTGTCCAAGGCTCGGCTGGAGCAGCAGAGCAGGTATGAGTGGACCCCCAGACACCCACAGGAAGGGGCCAGCAGGGATTCCCTGAGCTCAGCACCCTGCACAGCACCAGCACCCCCTCCTTGTGCCTCTCAGCTCCCTGCAATCTCCTCCTCCCAGAGAGGCTCCACAGGAGCACACGTGGCACTTTGGCACCTGCCTCTGGGCTGTCCTGGCACTGGCTGCTCTCTGTGCAGTGGTGACACTCACCTGGTTTGGTTTCAGGGCTCTGATGGGGTGCAGAGCAGCAAAGAGGCCCTGCTGGAGACACCCAGGCTGGAGAGGTGCAGGTACACCCCCCAACCCCTGCCCTGTCAGGATCCCCTCTGCCTCCTATTTCATCACTGCAGGTTTATTTCAGGGGGTTCAGCTGAGGAAAGAAATAGACTTTCCTCTTTTAGACCTTAGAAATAATGAGAAAAAAGGCCAAGTTCAGTCTCTTGGGAAGACCACTGAATTTTTCATGGCAAACTTGCCATGTGTTGCATCTCTAACAAAGAGCTTCTGTTGTTCAAAATGTCACTTATTTCTGTGAAATAGTTTTCCCAACAACAAGACGTGGCCTTGAGAGTTTGAAACCATCAAAGAAGCTGTTTGCAGTCAGGTTAAATGGGAGAATCCCTCCAAGAAACTGATGCCCAGGTGGGGAGGCCTCTCTGACAGCGCTTTTCCACTCAGTCCTCTGGCAAACCAAGACCCAAATAGCTGATGAAAAAAAAAAAAACCCAAGCAGATTATTTTTAATCAAAGAAATAGGGCAAAGTACTTACCAGACAGTCCTGATTTAAAATGAAAAAGCTAAAAAAGGTCAACCACCCTCTTCAAGGCACCTTCAGGCAGGCAAAGCAAAGCAAAGCAGCAGTTTGGGCAGTGGGTTGGTCTGTTTGCCTGCAGTCCGATAGGGCCTCACTCATATCTAGAACATTCCCGAATGTTAAACTCTCCTCCCCTGTTCAGACCACACCAGCATCCTGCAGGTTCTGCCCGTGGAGTGGAACTCACTCCTCAGCTGACAGGGTGTTCTTAACCAGGGTGGAGACAACTGAAGAGGCTGAAGCTCCTGCCCCCGGTGTCTGCACTCTCCGTGTCAAATCCGAGAGCGGGGAGCACACGCACATTGTGAGGATGCTCTTCACTGACACCATCGGGGACCTGCGCCAGCACCTCACCCACATCAGGTGTGCCCAGGACTTCCTGCCCTCCTTGCCTGGCTCTGTGGGGCCTCAGGGAAGGGTTCTTGGTGGCTGCTGAAGGCCCTGAATGTTCAAGCATCAGCCTGAGCTGAGTCACAGCCCCAGCCCGCTGCACCTTCAGCTCCCTCACCAGATGCTCCCCAGGAAATGCTGTCAGGGTCCCACAGCTCAGAGCATTTCACACCTCTCTTTGCCAAAAAGCTGACAGAGATGTCTTCCGTCCTCCCAAAATTGCCACCAGACCCAGGCCATCACTACCTTTGCTCAGCAGCACTCACACAAATAGTGCCACCATTCCCAAGGTGCTGATGCAGCCTGGGAGTTGAGCTGCAGCCTTTGCTTGGCTGCTGCATCCTTTGCTGGATAACACCCCCTTTGCTCAGCCATCTCAATATCCTGACCCATTTAGTGCTGCCCAAGGCCTCACAGATCCCTTTGGGGACAGTTCCAGATGTCTGAGGGCCCCCTTTGCTCTCCCCTCTTCCCACTCCTGCCACAGGCCAGGGCCCTGGCCTTGGTCTGAGCCCAGGATGAGCTCAGTGCTGTTGGGATGCCTGAGCCTCCTTCCCACTGCAGCTGGAACAGCTGCTCCGTGCCTGGCTGTCTGCAAAGGGCTGGAAGCCCTTTCTTCTGCTCTTGCATAACCACAGCTGGATCAGCCAGAGCATCTCAGCAAAACCTTGGGGGATCCTGGGAGTAGGAAAGATTGTGCTGTTCTTTCCTAGGGGTGGAGACTCCGACTCGTATGAGATCATCAGTACCTTTCCCCAAAGGGTGTACACGGACAACTCCAGGAGCCTGCAGGAATGTGGGCTGATCCCCAATGCCTCCTTGCTGCTGAGAAGAGACCCCTCCCAGCAAGAGGCACTGGGCTGCAAGCACCATCACAGCTCCTCACCCCAAGCTCTGCAAGGAGAAGGAGCTGCCTCTCATGATTACCTGTTATAACCTGCTCTGGCAGGGAAGAGGTTTTCTTTACAGATTTAGTTTCATTGTGCCATTACCTGGGATGGAAAAGAGCTTGGAGCAGTGGTTTGGGTTCCCCCTTTGGCAAAGGGTGCCAGGCCCACTCTTGCTGCCTCCCAGTGGGTGTTATTACCCAGGACAGAAGGGCTCCCAACACAGGGAGCTTCCATCAGCTCACACGTGGGATCCAGGCCCAGTCCCTCATCTCTGTGGGGGGGTTACACAGGCTGATCCCTGCCCAGGGGAGCCCACCAGCTACATACTGGTACTGGGCAGATGCTTGGCTGGGCTCAGGGACTCTGTAGCAGGACAGATACACAGCCAGGGGCAGTTTGCTTTCCACACAGAGCTGCTCCCCACAGATTTCAACTGCACTGACACCAGGGGAGAAACTCCCAGTTCTATGGTCCCTGGTGAAGCTAAACCTGGAGGCCTTGAGCCAATTCCAGTGCTGGGACTGAGCCAGACTCGACTCAGCCGGGAGATCCTGCTACTGGTTTCCTGTACGTGCACAACTCCTTCCCTTGGACAGCCCCCAGCTCCAGTGGGGCCCAGGCTCCAGCCTGCCTGCACTTACCCACCCTCCTTCCCTCCTCCTGCTGCCGGAGCTGGATGCTGCAACAGGACACCCTGTCATTGGAGAAGAGCATAATCCCTCGGCGGCTTCTCTGCCGAGCCCTGAATAAAGCATCTTCCTCCCTCTCCGTGGGCTGGTGCTGCACTTTGCAGGCCCTTTCCCCTTCCCCAGCACATTCCTCCCATTCCAGCTGTGACAAGCTCCCACTTGACTCCCAGCTGACAACACTCCCACTCCTTCGAGGCAGCGCCTTCTGGCAGGTTCCCTTTGAGCAGACCCAGCACTCATTACAGGCTCCCAATGAAACCCTTTATTCCTGTTGCAGCTTCCACTTCCTTTAGATTCCAAAGGCACAGTTACTGCAGACACTCAGGGTGCCCAGAGCTCTTCCCTGTTCCCTCCAGCCAGAGATGGACCCTGTACAATTCAAACACAGGAAGCAAATCAGCTGCTTCCACAGGCTTCCCATGACTGGTGACTCAACCCACACAGCTCTCACTCAGCTTCCTCCTTTTCCCACCTGTAGCAGATCCAGGAGGAGCCTTTTCCAGCATACCCCTCTGTCTCCTGGCCTACAACCAGCCAGGTATTCTTTGTGCCAGGGGTTTGTGTTTTGCTCACGTATCTGGCTGAAGCTGTCCCTGCCTCGGGCTGTTGCTCTCACCACGCAGAGGAGAGGAATGCTTGAGTGAGGAACCTGTCACTACCACGCCGTGGGACATTCAGACAAGTCCTGTGAGCCTTTGATTAGCAGCAGCAATCTAAGGTGTTAAGATCTTTGTGTCAGGCTGCAGCAGCGAGTACAACTGACTCTGCTCCTCTGTGCTGGAAATGAGTCAGAATCATTACGTAGGGTGATGTTTAACCTGTAGTCAAAATAAAACCAGCTTTAAAAGAAATGCAGGAGCACTGAAATGAAAGGTACAGTAACATTTAATAGCATTTCAGAAGACAACACTGGTTATAAACTTGCTTTTTGGCAGGAAAACAAAATGCACTTGGTCCAGGATTGCAAAAAAGCCAACTCGAAGAGGAAAGATTGGACAGCTGGAGCATCAGCTGGTCTGGGGCAGCCCTGAGCCATTAATGCTCACGAGGGAGCCCTGGTCACAGCAGAGGACGGCTGGAGCAGCAGAGATCCCACTTCCAGCCCCATCCATCCCCCCAGGCAGCCCAGATTTCACTTCCAGCCTCATCCATCCTCCCAGGCAGCCTTTGCCTCCAGCTCCTCCACGGTGTGTGGTCAGACCCCAACTCTGTGCAGTACTTTTGCATTAAATTAAGACAAACAAAAAAAATTTACTTAGTTGCCATTATGTCTACAGTTGAGATGAAAAGAGGGGAGGGAAAAAGGGAAAGAACAACAACAACAACAACAAAAAAAAAAGGAAGTGAGGCAGCAGAATGTACAACTTTAACAGCAATTAGGAGAAGTGGGAAGTAACCTGCAGCCCTAAGCCCTTCCCTCCCGAGGCGGGGGAGGGGGCTGACGGCCGGCCGCACTTCGCACGGCCCCCGAGGCTTTGCTGTTTACAGAGGCACTGGAAGCTGCGGAGAGCCAGGCCCAGCTCTGCTCACAGGCCATGGCAGCGAGCGGCACGCTTTCTTTGGATCCCTCTGAGATGATCTCGGGGTTAGGCGGGAGGGAATCGGAGGCAGCTGCAATGAGTTTTGGTCATGGGTTTCCCTGTGCTGGGATACAGGTTGTGGTGCCAGGACAGCGCTGACAACCTGGAAGTGAAGGTGGTCGGAGATGAGGGTGCTCAGGAACGCAGGTAGAGTCCAGGAGGGGAGAGGAGCCGGGACTCAGGCCAGCTTCAGGAACTCCTGCAGAGTGTTTTGCTCCACCGCTTCCACAAAGAGCTCGTAATCCTGCAGGGAAAAGCCACACGGTCGCTCACCAGGCAAGAGGGTCCCCTGAGAACATGGTACAAACTGGTTCACAGCACAGGTACCAGCTGGTCGTGCCAAGGATGACAGAGCAAAGCAAGGACAGCCCCACCACCCACAGTCACCCAAGACCCCTGCCCAGGCCCCCTCTTTCCCAAGCCATCACCCCCCAAATGGCCATGAACCCTGGCTGTGTGCTCACGGGAAATAACTTACAAGGGGTCTTGACACCCTTTGCAAGCAAAACCAAGGGGACAGGACAGTCACCCACCACCCAACCTCACTGTGCTGATCCCCAGCTCAGAGCAGGAGCCTTACCCCACAGTACTGGTCTCCATTGACGATCTGGGGTGGGATGGCTTTGGGGTTGCCTGCCTTTGCCCTCATCTCCTCCCGGAGAGCGTTGTCCTGGGAGATATCCACCAGCTCGTACTTGATGTTTTTCCCATCAAGGATTCTGGTTACTTCGCTCTGCTGGGACTTGATCTGGAATCCGGTTGGGAAAGGCAGGTTATAGGGAGATGGAGAGGAGCCCGAAGGGGGGGTGCACACCCCAGCCTGCCAGCCACGCTCAGCACAGCACTCACCGTGCAGACCCCACCTGCCCACGGGCTCGGCCCTGCCTCGGTGGGGGGGACACCCAGCACGGAGGGACGGGTTTGGGGGATGAAGAGGCCGGTGCAGCGAGAGCAGGGGATACACCTGGGATAGGGCAGGGCGGGGCGGGGGGAGCTTCGAAGCTGCACGGAAGAGAGACGCCCATCCCCAGGGAGAGGGGCCCCGGTGCACCCACCCCTGCCCGCCGGAGCCCGCGGCCCCGCCGCCGCTCACCTCCCGGGAGCCGGTCACCGAGGTGCTGTAGACCTTGAGGGTGCTCATGGTGCGATCGCGGCCGCTCCCTGCGCTCAGCACGGCGGACGGAGGCTCGGCTTGGCTGGGCTTGGCTNCCGCCCGGCATGTGACTGCGGGGGCCAATGGGGCCGGAGGGCTCGGGCATGCGGGCTCGGAGAGCCGCCGCCCCTACCGGCCCCGGGAACGGGCACCGGGAACCCACCGGCCCCAGGGAACCCACCGGCCCTACCGGCCCCGGGAACGGGCACCGGGAACCCACCGGCCCCGGGGAACCCACCGGCCCTACCGGCCCCGGGAACGGGCACCGGGAACCCACCGCCACCACCGGGCACCGGCCCCGGAGGGCTCCTCCCCTCCCCACGCTGTACAGCCTGGCACGAGTGGGTCAGAGCAGCTTTATTTTATAATCAAAATAGTCAGTACAAACAAGCAGCAAGACACAGGCTGGTACAAACACACTGAGCCCGACGCGACCGAGGGGTAGGGGGGAACACGCGTGGCATGAGGGGATGGAAGGTGGGACAGGGAGGGAACACCATCCTGCCCTCCCTGGCCTTGGGTGTTCAGTAATTAAGGGCCCAAGATTGCACCTGCACCAGCAGCAAAGGGCACATGGTATCACCCTCTTAGCCAAATGGGCTCAGCTGTGCAGGAGGATGACAAGGGGACACCTCCCCATGGAAGGGAACACTCAACCTGGGCAGCTCATCTAGCACATGGCCATGGATGATGCTCCAAGCATCAACTCAGGTGGTTTCAGCCACAAACTCATCTCACAACCAGGTCTGCAGGGGCAGAGGGTAAACACGTCCCACCACAGCACCTGAGAACAAGATCTTGCACCCCAAAGCAAAGGGGGGAAAAGGGGATGGTGCTCAACAGCACCCTGAGAACCTGCAGGAGACAGCAGAGCTCCCAGCACTGGGATAAATGACTTCAAGAAACAGCCTTGGAAATGTGTTTCACTCAGCACATGGCACCAGCAGCCTAGGGACAGACAAAGCCAGACACAACACACCAGACACAAGGAGAGCAGCTCAGGACAAACCAACCAATTCCTTGCCACCATCACCTGTGGTGGCCAAACACTAAAAACAGAACAGATTTGGTCTTAAATTTTAACACAAAAGAAAAACAAAAAAAGCATTTCTGCCAAATTCAGGGCTCACAGCCCCAACATGAACCAAGAGCAACCAAACAGCACAAGCTTCCAAGGACTTTCCCCCATTACAGCTTAATATCTTGCTCTTAACTCAAGCTTGAAGACCAACAAACTTTCACCCTCAGCACCACAGCGATGTCACAAGCAAGGACTCAGTACTGTAAAGTTGTCACTGAGGTTAAGAGAGGTTAGTGAAATGAACCTGTGGTGCAGTGAAACTCACCCCATGCCACTTTATTTAGAAATCCCATTCTTTGCAGAGGAGCAGGGAAGGAGGGGCAGGACTACAGCAAAGCCTGAGTGGCGACTGCCTTGCAGGAAGAGCTCTCTGTGCCATCCCTCCACATTAGGACCAGTATGGCTTTCTCCCAATCAAGCAGCAGAGAGACAAGCCAGAGGTGTGTCCCCAGGGGCACAGGGGCTATTGGAAGCTCTGGCAGGGGCCACAGGCATTTGGGGCTCCCCAGGATTGTTTGTGATGGCTCTAAAAGGCTGTGAGAAGGAACAGCAGCTCCTCATCTGCCAGCAGATGCATTAGGCACAAAGCAGAGTGGGAACAGAGGGTTTCTCCAGCACATTAAGGCACTTCAGCATCAATCCACTTCCTCTGCAGCCTCAATCATACCCAACTTCCAGTGCTATTTTAGGGGGTAAAAGGCTTAAGGCTTCTGGGGTAAGTACCCAGGGGAAGTGTTTCCAGAGTCTTTTAGTGTTCCTTTAATTTCCAACTCATGCTGGCTACTGGAAGACTCTGGTGGCATTTACCTGAGGAAAGCAGGTCCTGCTCCATAAATCCAAGCCAGTAGCACCTTAGTGTAAATACCAGCAGTGTAACTGGCACACCTGCCTGCCTACAAAATCCAGATAGCCTCTGAACACTCCAATAATCATCTGGTCTTGCTAGTCACACAGGACCTGCACAGGGAAGTTATCAGAGATACCAGGGCATACATTTCCTTTTAGTGATGATTTTAACCGTCATATTTGCAAGTTCAGCATTTGACATGCCTGGAAGGCAAGTCAGAATTCATCTCCCAGCATCAGAGACCACACCAGCTCCAGCAAACACAGCATAAAACACATTCCACAAGATCAAAGCTACTGCAAAGCCCGACACCCAAGCCCTGAACGATTCCAGTCAGCCAGTCAGCAGCTGAACACTTCTGGCAACAAACCCCCTGATCCCTCATGGAGCAGATAAGTCACACATCTTGTACCCGAGCAGAGGGGTGGTAAAGTGCTGAATAGGTTTAGGGTTGTAGGAGCTCAAGACTCCTGAGGGTTTCAAGTCTTCATTTCTTGTCTTACTTTGGGGAGTGTTCTTTACTGGGTGATGCAGTTGTCTCCCATATCCTGAGCATATCTGTCGGATATCGCAGTCCTTAACTCCTCCACCTCTTTGTGAAGCTGTTTTACCTCCACCACTTTCTTTGCAAGTCCATCAGGGCTCAGAAAGTCTTCCTTCTCCTTCACAGGGTGTTGTGCAGCTGTGGAGTCAAGAGAAGGGAGTTTCCTCACATGCAGTTCTGACCAAGGACCACACACATTTGCAAGTCAGCCAGAAAAACCAACACACGTTTGCAAAGGAGGTTCTACTTAACATTCAGTTATTACAGCATTCACCTTTAGACAAGCTAAGCACAGAGGGAGGGTTCAGAAACCCAGAAAGAAAGACAATTCCATGCTATGTGTGAGTTATTTAATTCTGCCACAGCATAGGAACAGAAAGGTTTGCTCTGCCATCACTCTGTACTTACAGTGAATTCCCAGGAGCAGAGAGAGGTTGGGGTCCTTGCCCTGAGCCCTCTGAGTGACAATGCTGTAGACAGACTGCAAATCCTGCAGGCAGATGGCCAGCTCTCCATGCAGCTCCTGGGTGAGGCGGGCTGTGTCAGCAGGCAGGGGCTGGGCTGTCAGCTCAGCCTGGCGGAGCCGCTCCTGAAGCGTCAGGTTCTTCTCGATCAGATCCTGGTTCTGCACAGAGAGCTGGACACAGGGACACAGACCATTAGTGGCCACTTGGTACAGAACTACCACACTCAAAGCATCTTAATGCAACTGCTCCATGATGGGAGCGCTGAGGGCAGGAGATGGTTTACATCCAGCACTCCAGATGAGTGTCAGTCCCACACCGGGTGAGCGCGTTCGGCTCTCCTGGCTCAGACAGGAAGCACCCCGGGTCACTGCACCCTCCCTGCTGGGGCATGATGCAGAAAAATAAGCTTCCAGGAGGCTGTGCATCCCAACACTGTCCATCCTTTCCTTCAAGGGCTGCCGTTGTGCTTGCCTTTCATTAGGCTTGAGAGCCAACTCGCGGTTGGACTCCTGCTCGCAGCCCTGCTGCCCCCAGCTGGCAAGCTCAGCCTCCTCCACCACACCCCGAGCCCCAGCTGAAGTTCCCGAGGCAGACACTGCCTTTTTCCTCCTGCCTTTGAGCAGGAGAGCTCCTTTCAGAGCCCTCACAAGACAGCTGATAGCAGGAGATGTGCTGCTGACTCCAAATTCAGGGCCTGGCTGAAAGGCAATGCACTGTTCATTCAGAGCTATGTTCAGGCACCCCAAACAGTCCCTGACCTCTTTCACAGCACCCCGGAGCTGCTGCAGTGCATTTTCCCTTCTCATCGCCTCCTCCTTCAGAGCTTGGCTTGTCCCCTCTTCCTGAGTCACTTGTTCTTCCAGGTTCTGGAAGAGACATGGGAACACATTAAGTCTAATTCATTTCACAGCAGGTTCTCCAGTTCTAGGTCCCTCCCAGATCTCTCACCTTTACTTGCAAGGATAACTGCTCCATCTTCTTCTGCTTTTTATCCACAATCTGGAATCAAAAGCAGAGGTGTCAGAACTGGCCACACAGATCCAGCAGTGCCGCCAGGGTATCTCCTTCAGCAGAACAGTATTCCCTCTCCCTTTCCTGTCCATTTACTGTCTTAATCACTGCTGCTGTTAGGAATGGACTCAGACTACCTGATAAAAGGCACCATTAGACATATCAGCTAAAAACAGACCAGAGACCTCATATTCTTGTGGTTTTCCTCTCCCCTCTTCTGCATTCTGCAACTTCTCCCCAGCGTTACTGTTAGGAGTGTGTGGTTATCACACCAAAGCCAGCTTTTAGAACCCCCCCAGTTTGCAATTCCAGGAACTGCTGCTTCAGTGGTGTTGTGACTGCAGAAGTCCCTGATTTCATCTGAGTGCCTGGTGTGACTCAGTGGAAGGAAAAATGTGTGATTCCTGACTGGGACAGCCTCTTACCTTCCTGAGGCAGTCGCATTCTTTCTTCAGAGAGTCATATTCCATTTTCTGTCTCTCCCCATCCTGGGCAGGGGGTCCTCTGTCTGCATTCTTTACGCAGTGCTGCAACTTATCCTGCAAGCTGAAGTTAGCAGAACACCATGGGAAAAAATAGCTTTGTTTAAGGTGTTGCCCTCACTTCAAGGAGGGAAACAACATGAAGGGGGAAGTTATTTTCATATCAGATGTCAGTGTTGCCCTATTTGCATCCCAGCTCACAAACTGCCAGGCCTGTGCTGGAAGGAGTTCCTGTCCCTGGACACAGCCCTACCTGTGACATTGGCCTATTTGCAGACAGAAGGACTGCAGGTTAAGCAAGTCCATTTTGCAAGGAGTTACAGCTGAGAGCAATAACAAACCCGGCTGAGGACACAAACAAACCCAGGTGACAAAACGGGGGCCCCCTTTTTCAGCTCTGTGGTTCTGCTCCCCCCCATCCGCTGCTGGCAGGCAGAATTTGAACATGGTGTTTTGGCCACCACTCAAAATCATCACAAATCCACAGTGACCTGGTTCTGACAGGTGGGACAGTGGCTGTGCTGAAGCATCAGTGTTCTTGTACAGCAATTAAAACAGTGCCAAGATGAAGTTTATTCTAATCCTCCTCATTCTTACCTGCGAATAGTGGAAAGAAGCTCCATCTCCTTCTGTTTTTGGTTTTCCAGCTGCATCTTTTGCTCCCTGAAGGCAGCCTGGACATCTCCAAGCTCTGCTTCCAGTGCCAGCACTGTTTCCTGCAGAGCAGTGCTCTTCAGTTCAGATTCTTTCAGCTGCAAAAGACAAGAGTAGCTGCAGCAGTAGAAAAGTCACCTGAGCAAGTATGTGAAGAGCCATCATCACAGCTCAGGGAAAGTTTTACCCTCTGACTCTGTTTCTGGTGCTCCTCAACGGTGGGTAGATCAGCCAGGTATCGTTCCAGGGTCTCAATTCTCTGCTGTCTCTCTCTGCTCTGTTCAGATTCCTTCTGGCATTTCTTTTTAAGGTTACTAATGTGCTTGTCTCTTCCCTTTACCTGCAGGGACAGTTGTAGACAAGTTTATATATGTAATTTCTCATATGTTCTTCAGTCCTCTGTAAGCCCACTCATTTGGCTTTGTGCACAGAACTCAACACCCAAAGATGAGATCACCTTAACTCAGCAGCATTTCTGCTCATTTAGCTAAAGAGAGCCTTTTTAGGTTAAAAGAGGTACTGAAATGCTTCTAACTGCAGGAGAAAGGACTTCTGCTGAAAAACCAAGGTACTCTACAAGAAGATCAGAAAATACCTGCAATTACAGACTGCCATAGCAAAGTTCCATGTCAGCACTACACTGACTTCTAGCTTCTCAAAGAAAGCACACCTTCCCATCTCTAGAACAATGGGATCATACCCTTTCTTCCTGTTTCTTTAACTCCTCTGCATGCTTCTGCACAGTTTCCTTCAGCGACTCCCGGACCAACTTCACATCCACCTCTGCAGCAGCCAGTTTCCTCTCCAGTTCAATGTTCTCCTTACTGAGGGATTCAGTCTTCTCTGTGAACTGAGCTCGAAGGAATGTGTTCTCCCGCTGCAGCTCCTGCAGACAGAGACAGCCCCTGACTTTGGTTAGTTACAAACTGACACCCAGCAGCTGTGCTGCCCCAGGGCCGTGTTCTCACCCCTCCCAATTCCCAAACACCACTCAACCCATCTTACACACTGCAGTATCCAAAATAGTACTTGTCAGTGCTGCCAGGTGTTTGCATCACTAGCACAGCTTCTAAACAAGCTGTCATCCTTCAGGGCTGGGAACCTCAAGGGTCACGAGGATCCCAGAGATGATGAGTAATCAGGACCCCATAAAATGTATAATCTGACCTAACAAGAACTGGGAGGGCCACTGGATTTGATACACCTTTCTTGCTGAGACCTGTTGTACCCAATTACCTGCATCCTCAGCATGTAGACATCTCCATAGGATGCTGGACAGCCCAGCAGGGCACTGTGAACCTGCAGTTCACTTTCCCGGACCTTCTGCTCCAGCTGGGATATGTGCTGTCTTTGTCTGTCAAAAAAACCAGGGAATAAACTGTTCTCAAACATACAGCAGAGACCAGCAATCCAACATGAACAGTGCCACCACAACACTACTGCTCCACATAGCAACAAGCAGAGGAGAAAGAACCCTTCATAACCTCCCCCCCCCTAACACTGATTAGATAAAACACACAAGCCTTGCATGTTTTGGATGATCCAGCTTGGCTGTGGAGCTTATGAGTAAAATGAATAGACAGCAGATGACTCAAAATAAGGAATAAAAAGTATTTACGGTTCAATACTGAAGGTACTTTTTATTAGGACTTATTTTTTTCAAAAAGCTTGTGTATCACTAGCCTTGGTTAAGAGAAATGTAGCTTGCCAGTTCAAACTCACAAAAAAAAAATAAAATTTAAAAGAAAGATCTCAAGGAGCTCCCAGGAAGTCCTTAAGCAAAAAGGCAGTAGTTTTGACATTCCAGATAATCATGATGTGAACAGAAATATTTATCCCTTATAAAACACAGCAAATCATAACCAAAATTGATTTATTTGAACCCTTCAGGAACCACACCTAATTCCAAGAGGAAGAGGAGGAAAGCTCAAGCTGTTCTCAAAGGTCACTATATTCTTCTTTGCAATAAAAAAAGCTTAATTGGGTTAAAGGAACTCTGAAAAATGAGCTTTCCTTGCTACTTCCCAAACCCTTCCCTTCCAAAAGGAAATGCACTGGAGTCAAACCTGTCAATGAGAAGCTCTTTCTCCTTGAGTAGGTTTTCATTGGAGTTCAGGATATTGATCCACTGGGCTGGATCAGGTGCAGGCAGTGATGGAGAATACAGCGAGGAATGGGGGCAGGTGCCTCCATTTTGTAACTGCAGGAGGAGACAAAACAAGGAGGGAGAGGTTTGTGCCCCACAGAGGTAATTGCAACATTGCTGGAGCTATTTTGCACACTGTGTGCTCATCTGCATGCCAGGACACAGCTATTTCAGTCTCTGTTGATGTCCAAGAACAAGTAACTTTGCCCAAGCACAACTGGAGATTAACAAATAATTTTAGATCACTGTGCTAGCTTGCTGGAAACAATTTGTCTCCATTAAGGTACAGCTGGTGGGAGGCAGTAAACAAACTGTTTCCACCCAATAAACTGCAAGTTAGTTTTATGCATCTTCAGAAAAAATAAAAACGTCTTTCTTAACACTAGATATATAATACAATTATTCTAGAAACTGTTTAGAACCTCTTGGCAGGCTTTTCCTCTGCAGTTTCTAGCAGAGAGGGTATTTCACCTCTTGGTCTGAGCTGTGGTGCAGCACTGTAACACAATCCAGGGCTGCTCTGCACACGCAGCGCGTCAAACGATACCTGTGACACCGCATGCTGCAAAACCAGCTCGTTAGGAGACGTTCAGTGTCACACAGGGAGAAGAACGAGGCAATTTCCCCCTTGCTTCCTAAGTCTGGCACGATGATTCCTGGCTAAAGGGTTTCAAACTGCTACAGCCACACAAGCAGCTCCCTACCTGCATCTGCTCCACCTGCAACCGCACTTTGTCCAGCTGCTGTTTCCAAGCGCTGAGCTCGCAGACCCCCTTGTGTGGGTGCAGTGTGCATCCTTCTGGCACCCACGCTCGGGATGGGGGACTCACTACGGGTTTTGGAAAGAAACTGTTGGCCTGGAGCCCTGTTGACATCAGTCTGCTGCCGCTGGGCCACGTCCCGTCCCGGGGCTCCCCTGCTCCCTGTTTGCTCTCTGGCAGCACCTTGTAGCGGTCCTTCCCCGCCTCAGGGTTGGGACTGAGCTTCTGGAACCTGTGGTGAGGGTCAGCACACAAACTGTCCAGAAAGAGAGACTGGTTAAGGGTGCGCTCCATGGCAGGGGTGTCAAACTTCCAAAGGTCTTCTGTTCTCATGGGATCAGCAGCAGGAGGCCAGGGCTGCTCAAAGCCATTTTCCCCTGAAGCCCCGTAGAGACGAAGGAGATCCCTGGGTGGCACCTGAGACGACTTCCCAGCGTCAAAATCCCCGTTCCTCGTGAGCCCTGAGTGTTCTGAGGCAGATCCTGGCACAGCAGAATTTGAAGTGCTCTGGGAACAGCCCTGGTCTCCTGCAGAGCAGAGCCTGGAGGGTGAGGCACCCAGCGTGGAAGGCATAACGTGGGCTGTTGGAATGGTCACCTGGGTTTTGATGGGGTGGAATGAGGAACCGTTACTGGAATTGCAAAAATCTAGGGGGGGAAAAGAAGAGTGATAGTCTAATTACAATCCTGAAAACACACTCCTCCAGTGAAGTTTGCAAAATAATTTAAAAACCAATTCCTTTCTCCCTCAGCATGTCCTTCTAAAGCAGCAGCAGCACAACTCAGGCACACCTATGTTCCCCCTCACTACAAGTTTCAGGAACCTGCTGATATTTTCCTACAAATAGGAACCACAGGGAGAATGCAGGTTTAATCCAGTTCACATTTTTAATCCTTTTTTTTAAGCTACTCTAGCATAATCTTAAATCAATAAGGTTGTCTTCCTATAGGTTCAGAAATCAAGACCTTTATATTGAATAAAAAGGCTGAAACTTACTCAGCTGAACACTGAGACCGTGATTCTGCTCTGCCCGTCCCACAGCGACTCGGAACCATAGCCAGGGCTAACAGGAGCCTTCCCTGAGCCCATGGTGAGCCTCAAACATAGCTGAACTTGAGGATCTGACCTTCCAACTCCTCCAGGACGCTGCAGCAAAAGAGCCTGTCCTAGAGGAGGGGGCAGTGGCTCTCACCTTATTGCCACAGGAAATGAGACAGGGCTCGGCGCACGCACGCCGTGAGCCCGTCCTGCCAGAGGGGCACCAAACCTGGCTGCACAGACACACGGGGTTATTCTTAGCAACTCTCAGATTTCCATACAGCAACAGCAAGAGCTGAGAAAGGCAAACAGCAAAGTGCCCATTCCCACTCCTTCTCCCAGTATATTCTGTATCACAGTAATTCCAGGGCTCTCCCAGGTACACAAACTTGTTTTCCTCGTGGCTTTGGCCAAAGGCCCATCCCCACGTCATGTTCCTTTAATCCAAGCTCAGGACTGTAAACCTTTCCACCTGTTTGTACCCTCCAAGCATTGCTACAAGAAGGAATAAATGTTACAGTTTGAATGCAAGCAAAATCAGATTCTGCAAAGAGCATCATCACACTGCAGGAAAGCTATCAGAATAAAGACACTAGATCCTTTCATCAAAAGTGAGCAGTGGGGGGAGAAAAATCTCTTAGCCACTACTTGGCTGTGCCTGGGAACTCCAGAGAACACTGTGCTACTGGACAGTCACATGCATGTTCACCTTGGCAAAAGAAGGGACAGTACCATTTCCTTTTACAGCCCCTAAATTTATCCCCCAGTGTCACTGGCAGGAACTCGAGTTCCCTGACCAACAGGCCACGTGCAGGTGCTGCAATGGGTTCCTGGAGTGTGCTGAGGGTCATCACAACAACATTTCTGACTAATGTACTGAGCTCAGAGTGTCTCAGCCAGCAGCCAGGGCTGCAGGTCTGCCTTGGCTCTTACAAACAAGCCTACATCACCACCAGTGCTAACAAGGGTCATTTCCCAAAGGGAAACCACCTTCCCTGTCCTCACCTCCAACTGGGTGTTTTACTATCCTGAGAGAGGCTCAATGGATAGTTAAACACACATTTCCAGCAATATTTCCAACAGCCAGACTTTCCAAAGCCTTCAATTTACCCAAACATTATTAAGATCTACAGCTCATTCTAAAGCAGCTCCTGAAATGGATGTGTGAAGTGGTTTAAAGCCCACCAAAAACTTCCTGCCTGTTGAAAGGAGAAATAATAAAGATGAAAACACAGGTGGAAAGGATTGCTGGGACAAGCAATTTCACAGAATGTGCTTCACTAAAGGGCCAAGCTGCAGAGTTCTTCAGCAAGAAGCACACAGCTCTAATATTGAAGAGAAAAACACTTCTGCACAGAGACACCTATAAATTATTTCTTAAAAAAAAATAAATCACACAATATACTCAGTCAACAGGAACCAGCAAATCAGCAGGGTGGCTCTTAGTGAGTGAAACCCACTGCAGTCAGACAATAACCCAAACTAGCTCAGAGAAACAGCCAGTCCCTTCATCACTTGGTTATATTCCAGGCAGCACATCCAAAGCACTGGACCTGAAACAGTCTCCAAGCATCATTACAGGTGCTGCTCTCCAAGCTTTACATCCTGTGAGCCCGTGGTGACCATCACCTTCCACGCTGTCTGAGCAGGAGGTCCCAAGGCCCCCGTCCCCACTGTCGGCCACGCTCGGACAGCGACTGACGCGGCTCTGGGACTTCAGGGACAACATGGGTGTTTTCCAGTCAGTCTCCAAGAACTTGCTCTTCTGACTGGTGCTGGGATCTGGAGAGAGGAAAAAAAAAGGGGTATTTATGCTTTAGCCAACAGACTCAAAAGCTCTTTAATACACCAGCCATATCTAACTATCACTGCTTCCTAACCCCAAACTGATTCCGGCTTGACTCCCTGTGTTATTGTTGAATAAATCTCTTTTGCAAAAGGAAATGGCAGCAAGCACGGGAAAGCCAAAGGATATCAACAGGAAACTGAAAAATCAATCTTGTTATGGAAGTCAGAATGCAAAAGCAGTAAATTACTGATACTACACCCAGCTGATGCTCTGGTACTCACACTGAAAGGGCAGCAGCAGCACAGCCACACAGCAGAACTGGCTAAATTAAAGATGCATTTTTTGCATTAACTATTCAGAACTCTCCCAGATTCATCAAAGAAATTAATTACCAAATGATTCTCTACCCTTGAGTACTTTTGCAGGAGTAAGGCTTTTTTGAGTAAAAAGCTACATTTTGAACAAAATGAGTAAAGAATCTTCTCAGAGCCACATGTCTGCTCAGAGAAAGTGAAACAGGATCCCACAGCAGCAGGGCTTTGAAGAAAGGACTGTCCTTACCCGATGGATTGTTCTGCTGGAGCCTCAGGTCTGGATCTTTCCCAGGAGCAGCCATCTTATCTATCCAGTGAACTGGATAAATAAATAAAAAAATCATATTTTAAGTCAGCACAACCCAAACCCTGTTCCCAGGAAGCAAGCAAAGGGTGCATACACATCAGAGTAACACAGTATTTCATACTGAATTATTTCATACTGAATTAGCATCTCCTTCCAAAAATGTTTTTTCCCTGCAGCAACAGAGGCAATACTTAACTTCCAAGGTTGGGGGTTTTTTTATTTAAGCCAGAAAAACAAGAATTCCTGTTTGCACCATTCTCCAGGCATGCAGCAGCTCAGCAGCACCTTTCAGCTGGTGTATGTGCTATCCTCATGGCAGGTATTTACAGAGCACCCACCACCACGGTACCTACACACTGACTTTGTGCCTACAGAGACTGAACATTTATCTTTAAAAGTCTTTAGTCTCAACCAGATCATTTCTGCCCTCTGTAGAGGTCACTGAGCAACTACATGGAAGTCCTTCGAAAACCAGCCCTGCTGTTCCTTGCATGGCAATTTTTATCTATCCAGAGCTTTGGGTTAATTTATCTGTTTCTCTGAGTACTTCAGACAGTGAATTTCCTGTCTCTGATAACACAAGTACAACTCACAGCTCTCAGGCTACACTGGAAATTCAAGGCCTCTATCCATCCAAAGCCCTCAGCTGGCAGCTCTTACAGATTCTTGCTAAACTGATTCAAAGAGCTCACAGAAGCCACTAATTCCTAGAAAACATACCCATACAGACTTTACCACATAGGAGAGACACTGGGAATACAACAGGATAATGAACCAGAAGCAGCACTTCACTCAGAGAAGAAATAAAATACTTCTAGGTAAATGTAGTGCTTATCGTGATTAATTTAGGTGTATTTGTGTGGATATGGGTAATTCAGGTATATTTCTGATATTCCTCAGTTTAAAGCTCAGTCTCGAGCACTACAGTCAAACAGTTCTAACAGGGAAATTCAAGCATTGGCTCCTGGAATAAAGTAAATCAAAACAATCAGAGCATTCCCACCTCACTCAGCACCACCCTCCCAAATCCCCATCACCCCTCCCTTCCACCAGCAGGTACAGGAGGTGGGAAGGGAGTGGGTGGGTCATGGGGAGGGAGAGAAACACTTTACCCCATGGAAAGGGAGGGCAGGTACAGGGATTGATGTGAACCCAGGGAGGGGAAGAGGACGGGGGGAGCAGCAATTTGGGTGGAGGGAGGAGAGAGGGGAAGGTGGGGTGACCTGGGGAAGGGACACGGGACCACCTGGAAGGCACAGGCTGAGGGGTCAGTGCCTGAGGGGCTGGAGGGTCGGTCCTGGAAGGGCAGGGGGAGGCCAATCCATAAGGAGCCCATCCCTGAGGGCTGGGGGGGTCAGTCCATGAGGGGTCATACCCTGAGGGGCTGTGGGGG
>VXBX01006584.1:174514-186055 GCA_013400415.1 Scytalopus superciliaris
GGTTTGGGGGGCTGGGGGTCGCACCTTGAGCGTGCTCTGCAGCGCCCGCACGGCGTGCACCCTCTCGTTGATGTGGGGGTTCTTGTTGCGCCGGAGGAAGGATTTTCGGCACTGCTCCTGCGTCAGGAACCGCTGCTGCCCCATGAGGGAGACGCCCCCCTGCTTCAGGCACCGCATCAGGCTCTCCAGATCCTCCCCGGCGGGGTCTGGGAAGGGAGAGAGGGGCACTGGGGTGGGAGGGCAGCTCTGAAACCCCACAGGGTTCCCCCCGGCTGCCCAGGACCCTGCTCTGGGAGTGTGGGATCACAGAGTGGTTTGGGTTGGAAGGGAGCTGAAAGATACCTCATGTGAAAGATCACCTCATTCCAACCCCCAGGGACACCTTCCACCAGCCCAGGTTGCTCCAAGCCCTGTCCAACCTGGCCCTGCACACTTCCAGGGATGGGGCAGCCACAGCTTCTCTGGGCAACCTCTGCCAGGGCCTGCCCACCCTCACTGCAAAGAACTTCCTCCTAATACCCAATCCAAACCTCCTCTTTTTAGTTTCCCCCTTGTCCTGTCACTCCATGCCCTTGTAAAAAGCCTCCTCCATCTTTCCAGCAGGCTCCCTACATCCCAAGATGGTTCACAGGCAAACACATTCCAACCTGAGTTACACCCCAGCGCACACACACACACACACACACACACACACACACACACACACGGAGGCCCTGGCTTTGGTTAAAGGGTGCACACAAGGTGACAGGGTGACAGATGCCACCCCCAGGACCTACCCATGGGGGAGCAGGGCCGGGGGCTGCCCTGGGGGCTGCTGGACTCGCCGCTGGCTGGGGAGAGCTGGGCTTTCTCTGGGGGGTTCTGCAGCCTCTTCCTTGGCTGAGGGAGAGATGGGGCAGGGGGTGAGGTGAGGAATGTCCATCCCCTCCCCCAAATGTCCCCCAGGGCCACTCACCGAGTCATATCCATGCCTGGGGGACTCATCATCGGGGTCCTCTGCCTCTGTCTCACTGTAGCAGTCTGTGGAGGACAGTGGGAGTGGGAAGCCCTGAGATGCCCCCCTGCCCCCTCTCAGGAAACATTTGTCACATTCCCCCCAAATCAAAGCTCTCAGTGGTGCCACATAGGGAATGTGGCACCAGNCACACACACACACACACACACACACGGAGGCCCTGGCTTTGGTTAAAGGGTGCACACAAGGTGACAGGGTGACAGATGCCACCCCCAGGACCTACCCATGGGGGAGCAGGGCCGGGGGCTGCCCTGGGGGCTGCTGGACTCGCCGCTGGCTGGGGAGAGCTGGGCTTTCTCTGGGGGGTTCTGCAGCCTCTTCCTTGGCTGAGGGAGAGATGGGGCAGGGGGTGAGGTGAGGAATGTCCATCCCCTCCCCCAAATGTCCCCCAGGGCCACTCACCGAGTCATATCCATGCCTGGGGGACTCATCATCGGGGTCCTCTGCCTCTGTCTCACTGTAGCAGTCTGTGGAGGACAGTGGGAGTGGGAAGCCCTGAGATGCCCCCCTGCCCCCTCTCAGGAAACATTTGTCACATTCCCCCCAAATCAAAGCTCTCAGTGGTGCCACATAGGGAATGTGGCACCAGGCACAGCTGCCCCAGCAGGGTCCCCATCTCCTGCTGACCCCATCTCCCACACCAGGAAGGGCCTCTTACCTTCCTCCTTGTCTGGGACTGACTGGTGGGCGAGTGTGTACTTTGTTTTGGCTGTTACGAGGTGACTGACCCACCTGGGGAGGGAAAGGATGGACAGACAAGTAGAGGAGGGTCCTGGCCAGCCTGGAGTGGCAGGACCGGTGCTGACCAGCACCAGTGGATGTGTTTACTCACATGCTCAGGTCAGCCAAGGTTTCAGCAGCAAAGACAAAGGGCTTGTACCTCTGGTGGCACAGCTGGAACACACTGAGGACAAACAGGTGCTTGCTGTGGTGACACAGAGCCAGCCCCGAGCCCCCTCCAGCCTCCCCAGCACTGCAGCCCCCCATCCCAGGGTTCTGGGCTTCTCCTTGCCCTGGGAGACGCTCTGGTCCTTGGCCTCATCCCAGATAATACCAGAAGCACAGTGTGCATCTTTTTAAGAGTGTGGGCAGAGTATTGCAATCCCTGAGGGGACCCCACCAAACTTGCAAGGACCCCACCAGGCCCACAGAGACCCCATCAGCCCTGTGAGGACCCCACCACCACCATGGGGACCCCACCAGCCCTGTGGGGACATGCAGGTACACATGGCCTTAGGACAGCATCCACCCCCTTCCACCAGCAGCCAGGAGGCCCATGGTGAGACAGACCCCACTCACTATTTCTTCTTCTGCTCCCTCGTGCTCTCCAGGTTGTAGGTGGCCACGTTGATGAGTCCTGCAGCCTTCTCATCCTGTGAGGAATGGGGATAGCCGTGCTCACCAACCACCACCTTGGGAAATCCCGGCTGCCCGGGTGTGGGGGAGGCAAGGACACCCAGTGCCCCCACTCACGTTGGGGTGGTTGTACCAGTAGAGCGTGTGGCCCTTCAGAACAAGCCAGCACCGCTTCCACTTCTGGGCCATGAAGCCCACGTGGTCCTTCTTCTTGAGGAGCCACCCATCGCAGTCCACCCGGCCCAGGTCCCGGCACGAGACCCGCCGGCGGCTCAGCCTGGTCGCCACTCCTGCCATCACAGCGTTGGGGGGATGTCAAGGCAGGGGAGGGGGAGCAGAGCCCCCCCGGGAGAGCCCCCAGCTCCCTTCAGCCCAGCCTGGCAGGGTCCTGGCTCACCTTTTGGTCTGCGTCCTGTCTGGGGGCTGCCCTGAATGGGGAGACAGATGAGTATTTAGGGATGACACAGCGCAGCGTTTGCTGAGCCCCCCCAGCAACACACACAGCCCTTGGGGACCCCCCTCAAGGACCCCCAACACACACACACGCACAGAGCAGTGAGCTCAGAGGGGAACCCACATGAGCGGGGGTGTTTTGACTCCCACCTCAGGCTGGACACAAAGTCCTGTGTCCCACTCCATCCTGAAACCCTCCCAGTGTTCCCCCCCAGCTCTCACCTCCCCAGGGAGCTGGCTGGGCTCTGCACTCCCAGCCCCCGTGGTGGGGGCTGCTGTGGGGCTGGGTCTGGTGGCAGCAGAGATGCCTGGAGAGGTTGGAATGGCCTGTGGGGTGCCCAGGGGGGTGTCCAAGGGGGTGTCCAAAGGGGTGCCACTCTCCCACTTCTCTTCTGCAGCACCTGTGAACAGCAAGCGGGGCTGCACCTCCTGTCCTAGTGGGAAATCTCTCCATCCCACTCTCTCCTCCCCTCCTACCCGGTCCTGACAGTCCTGGCAGCTCCTCCACAGCCGCCCCAGGCAGCCTCAGCTCCTGCCCGTCCTCTTCCTCCTCTTCGTCAGTAACAGGATCCGGTGCAGAGTCCGGCCCTGAATCCAAGTCGGCACCAACACTGGGGGAGAACGGGATTCCTGAGCCACAAACCTCGTCAAACGCTGCGGGGGTCCCACTGTCGGCCTCTGGGTGGGACTCCCCTGGTTCTCCCTGCCTGAGGAGTGGGATGTGATGAGGGGGGCTCAGCACCAACTCCCCCAGACCTCCGTGGTCCCCAGCAGGGTGGGAGCCCAGCCCGCGCTGCCGTTGGCTCTCTGCACGCCTTTCCATTCCGGGAGAGGAGAAGGGTCATGTCTAAATATAGTTCCAACCCCACTGAAACGTTACCAAGTGAATGAATTACAAACACAACCCACTTTTTTTTTGTTCTTTAAGGCTACTGGGCAGTATCCCTGGCTGCTCACAGGCTGCTGCTGTGCTGCTGGGACTTCTCCACACAAAAGAAGAGCTGGGAAAGGGCCTTGGGTGCACCCAAACAGCTCCTTGCTGGCCAGAGTGGGCGTGTTGGGGTGGTGGGATGGGGCTCACCTGGAGGTCAGGGACACGGGGCTGCCTGGGCACTCCCCACTCCTGGTGCCGAGGGAATCCGCACCATCGGAAAATGCTCCTGGGAGCTGTGGGTGAAGTGTCAGGGACAGTCCTACCCCACCACGGACCCCAGAGCTTTAGGGATCACCAGTGGGATGGGACATGCCTGGCTCTGAACATGTCTGAGGCACTGAGGCTGAACTGGGAGCGCTGGCATCTCTCACCTGCTGCTTGGGAGAGGTGGGCGAGCCGGGTAGGTCGAGGGGGATCTTCTTCAACACCAGCGTGACCTCATTTGCCTTCTCCAGCAGCTTCTTCTCCAGGTTGGTGCGTGTCCAACCCCCCTGCACAGCCCCACAGTGAGCTGTGGGACACAGCCCCGGCCCCACAGTTGCTGCATCCCCCAAACCCTCCCCTGGCACAGATCCCACATCCCCCAACTCACCCCAGCAGTGTCCCCCAGACCATTCCCAGCCATTTGCCCTGCTTTTTGGAGACCACAACTCTTGTATCCCCCCAAATCCTCCCAGACACAAGTTCTATTTCCCCCTAAAATCCTTCTAGCTGCAGGTCCCATGTGCCCCCAAACCCTCCCAGCCGCACTCCCCATAATCCCCCAACCCTCCCAGCCCTGCCAAAATCAGCACCGCCCTCGAGCCCCATCCCCTCCGACTCACCACGACCTGCTCATTGACCTGCACAATCTCATCTCCAGGCAGGATGTGGCCCCCATGGGCAGCCGGGGCCTGGGCAGAGGCAGGGTGGGAGTGGGGTGCCCCGTCCCCAGTTCCCACCCTGCCTTCCTAAACTAATCCACGCTCAGGATGTCTCCCGGATGGGGAGAACCGGTGAGGGATTAACCATTAACCTGACCTTGCACAGCAGTGCAGGAGCAGCTGGTGGGATTGGGGTGCAGAAGGGACTCCCCCCAAGCCCAGGCTGTGCTCACTCATGGGATGAGTTGCACAGTCTCAGCTGCAGTCTCTGCTCTGGGTCGGGGGTGGATTAGGGGCCTAAGAGGATCCCATGGATGGGGGGTATTCCCTACAGCAGGTGCTAAAAGGGACAGAGTGGCACTTGGAGGGGCAGACCCTCACTCACCTCCGAGGTGGTTGCAGACACGAAGTGCAGGCAGGAAGTGGTGGTGGTGATCTCAAAGCCCTGGTGGGGACAGGAGGGGGAGTCAAGCAGCGGGTTGGAAGATCCCAAGGCATGGGGGGCACGGGGTTGGTGGGCACTCACCAGTGGGGTGGTGATGAGTGGCAGGGGGTCAGAGGGTGGCACCGAGGTGTCAGGGGATACCGGGGGGCTCCCCCATGGGCTGGGGGGCAGCGTTGGCATGTCAGGAGATGTTGGGGGGCTCTGCCACAGGCCTGGGGGCAGCGTCGGGGTGCTGGGGGACAGCGGGGGGCTGCCCTGCAGGCCGGGGGGCAGTGCCAGCCCCACCTGCTGCAGCACAGCCCTGCGGTCCAGCAGTGCCGGGGGGCTGCAGCTCACGATGTTCTCACAGATGCCCACGATGTGCTGGCACTGTGGGAGACAGCAGGGGGCTCAGGGGGGCCCGGGCAGCACTGGCCCTCCCCCCATGCCTGCCACCTCCTCCTCACCCAGCACTTACAATCTGCAGGATTTGGCTGTCCCTCTCGGATGCAGGACAGTCCTGGAGGGAAAGGTGGGAATGAGTGGGGAGGGATGGCTGCGTCCCAGCTGGGGGGACCCCGCAGAGAACCCTGACCCACACCACATCCCCTCTCACCCCAGCTTTCCCCCCACTTCCAGCCCAGCAGAGATTTGGGATGAAGCTGCCAACTCACTCCCCAAACCCCCACACTGTGCCCATCACCGTGGCCTTGGGGCACCCACCGCCTGCAGCATCTCTGCCAGCTGGGCACAGAGCAGGATGATGTCCCGGCTGGCTGAGAAGTCATTGAGGGTGGAGAAGAGGTACCTGGAGGGGGAATACACAGAGTTCAGCCCCTGGCACAGGGGCACCCAGCACCCAGGGAGGGCCCTCACCTGCCCCTGACCTGTTGAGCCAGGAGAAGAGTGCCTTGGCAGCCTCGACCAGGTCGATGACTCGGGTCAGGAGGGTGAGGGAGGGTGGCTGGGGGGCATCCCCTGCCGGCAGCCTCTCCAGCACCAGGCTCTGGATCCCCTGTGCCAGCTCCTGCAGCCTCTCCGTCAGTGTCCGCAGGCTGGTGCTCGCCAGCCCTGCATCCTGGGGGGGTCATGGATGCCAGGAAATGGGGTGACAGTGGGGGTCTCTGGGATGCCTCCAAATCCCCACCTTCACCCAGCTCAGGATGCCCACTGATTCCCACCTCCAGCCAGCAGAGAGTGCCCCCATATCTCTCCTCCACCCAGTTCAAGGTGTCCCAGTGTTCCCACTTTCACGTGGCCCAGGGTGACCCCCACATCCTCCTCCTTCAGTCCGGGGTGTCCCCATGCCCTTCCCCCTAAACCCAGTCCAGAGTGCTCCCCTTCCACCCAGCCCATGGTGACCCCACATGCCCCCCTCCTCCCTGGTTTCCCCACAGCCCCCGGGGGTCCCGGCACTCACCAGCTCACGGAGCTGCTCCACGGCCTCCAGCAGCAGCTCCTGGTGCCCCAGGGGCCACACACCCAGTGCCTCCAGGACCTCCACATCCAGCCCCAGCAGGTCAGGCCCCGCCAGCTCCCATGCCTCGAAGGGGTACCCCTGCACTGCTGCATCCAGCCCTGCCACAGACCAGCATCCCCTCTGGCTGGGTGACCCCGGGCAGTGACCCCAGGCAGGGCCTTCTCCATGCAACGAGCTCACCCAACCTCAGCCTAAATGCTGAGTGAGGATGGCCAGACCCCCACCCCACCCGCAGCAAAATCCAGGGAATGACCCCTCCCCACGGAGAAGAGCCAAGGGACAGGAAGTGCTGCCACCCCACAGCCACCCCAACCCACATTTCCCCAAGCCAACCCCACCCCAGATCCAGCAGTGGGGGCTGGCTGGGTGGGTGTCCGGGGTCTCACCTCGGAGCCAGGCGGCCACCTGAGCGGGGCCCCAGGAGCCCGGGGGCTCCATGGCGGCGGGGCCGGGCAGTGGGAGCGGCTCTCACCTGGGCTGGGAGCGGCTCCCTCACCTGTGCCGGGAGCAGGCGGTCCCATTGGAGCGCCCGGGTGCCGCTCACCTGCCCGGCACAGCCCCGTGCCATCCCACGGGGCGCGGCCCCACGGCACGCCCCAGGTGAGTCACGGCCGGATGGTGACACAGGGCTGCTGGAACCCCCCTGGGGAGTGTCCCCCCCAAAAACTGCCCAGCAGCACTCGTGGCTCTAATGGGAAGCCCCCAAGGCGCAAGGTTTGGGCACACACAGTCACCAGAAGAGCCTGAGGGAGCTCCTGCTCAGCTCCCACCCCACTGGTGTCCCTGGGATGATACCTGGCTCAATGGAAGGCCCTCTCCATGCAGTGAGTTTGCCTGGTCTCAGCCTAAATGGTGGTGATGGCCAGACCCCTGCCCCACGCTCAGCAGGACTGACCCTCTCTCAGGGAGAAGAGATGATGGACGGGCAGTTTTTGGGGTGTCACCCCTGCCCAAGGCATACCCACACCCCTTCCTTTGCACGTGGAGAAACCGAGCCTCCACACAGCCCTGCGGAGAGACTTCCCCCATAGCTGATCCCGGCTCTCCAGCCCCCCCAGACGTGCCCTGGGCTGGCTCCGGCCCCCCCGCCAGTGCCCGGGCTCCCCAACCCCCCCGCCCGGCGTGTGCGCTCGGGGGAGCAGCGGGCGCTGATCGGAGCTGACAGCGGCTCCGGCTCCTGCTCTGCCGGTGCCGCCCTGACCGAGGGCGGGAGACACGCACGGGCCCCTCGCCACGCTCAGGACGGGGGTCCCCAGGCCGGGGGGTCCCAGCCCTGCCGCCGCCGCGGCTGCTGCTGCCCCACAGGGCCTGATCCTGCTGGTCCCCACCGCGCCATGATCATCCGCCCCAAGCGCTTGACCCCGGGGTATTTCCGTCTGCTCCAGGTAAGGGGCGAGCAGGGTTTGGGGGGAGCCCATGGGGGACCACCAGGGTCGCGCCCGTGTCGCCCACCAGGCCTGCTGACCATGGCAGCCATTCCCGGCTGTATCCCAGCTCCATGTTAGCAGCGAGGGTGCTGCCAGTGGAGTCCTGCAAGTGCTGCAGGGGCACCCCAAAAGCCCCTCTGAACCCCTTTGTGGGGGTACAAACCTGCCCTCTTCCCCTGTACACAACCAGCTGTGATGGGGACATTCAGGGCATGGCGTCCGTGGGGTTTGGGGTGCCCCAGCACTCCCCTCTGCTCTCCTCTCTCCTCCCACAGATGCAGCTGGCGGCAGGACGGGGGGCTGAGCCGGGGGGGCGCCTGCTGACCCCCCTGGCCCTGCTGCTGGCGGCTGCCGGGCTCTGCCTGTCCCTCTACAGTGCCAGGAGGATGGCTGACCCCACCAAGGCCCCCCCAGAGCCGTGAGGAGGGGGCTGGCGGGGCCGTGGGGACAGTCCCTGGGGAGCTGTGGGGGTCCCCCTCCACCCACCTGAACAGAGCTACGGCGACTTTCCAGCTGACCTGCGCCACATCCAGCCCTTCCCGCCATGCCTGGTGCCCTGGGGATGGGGAACACGTGCCTGTCCCTGTCTGTCCCCGCTTTTGGAGCCGGGATGGGGAATGGAAAAGCCGCCTCCAGCTCCAGAGGTGCCGGCTGAGCCCCTTCCTGACTGGGATCTGGCCACGAGGCCCGAGGTTGAACGGACAGAGATCGTGGAGCCGGGAGCCACATCCCTCTCCATCTCCCACGGAAGCAGAGCAGCCCGAGGGGCCCCTTGCACCCCGCTGGCGGGCACAGCTCCCCTCTGTCCCCGTGGGAACGTGCCAGGAATGAGGCCAGCACTGAGCGCCATTAGGTAACGGGGCAGGGGGGACGTGGGGCCGCGGGGTTGGTGACGTGTCGCCTGGGCAGGCACATCCTGCCACAGCCTTCCCGACCCCCCCTTCCCAGCCCGGGCAGAGCTGCAGCTCTCCATCCCCCCAGGGTCAGGGGGGGAGGACACACAAATCCGGGCTGTCTGCGTGGAAATAAAGCCTTCCCTGCCCAGCACAGCCGCGTTGTCCTTTGCCTTCCTGCTGCTCCAGCCCAGAGCCCCATCCCCAGCTCATTCCCATGAATCGGGGTCACCCTCTCCGCAGGAATTCGCGGCAGCAGCGGGGGGTGGCACTGTCACACGGTGTCCCCGCAGGGTCACCGGCAGCATGGGCCTGGCAGACACGAGGCAGGGCGGGTGACCATGCCATGCACGCAGCCCCAGCCCCTCCAGCACCACGAAATCCCCTGCAGGTGTTGGGATTTCGGGGACAGGAGCCTCAAAGTGTCACCACCGACAGGACAACAGCGCTCCCCCATCGAGGCCCAGACCTGCTGCTCCCTGCAAACCCAAGTGCTTGATGAAGAGCTCACTCAAGAATATATTACCCTCCAAAAAACCTGCCTGGGAAATCCCTGCCAGGAGGGCAGGGGATGTTTTGCCACCCTGCCCAGGCAAGGGCACTGGAATGAGGCTGTTCCTCCAGCCTGGCACGGACACCTCTGGGTGACAGGGAAGAGCACAACACTGAGGTGCCCCCACACCCCACAGGGGGACTGTCACCCTCATATTCCGAGAGCTCTCAATGCTGCCAGGCTCTTAGTTAACATATTTTAATGGGAATAACATCTGACCCGAGGACAGAGACCCAAAACCTCTCCAAAAGCAAAGAGATGAGCATACAGTCCCACCAGCACTGAGGGAACAAGCTGCTTGTCCCTTCCTGGAGAAGGAGGACACGTGGTGAGGGCACCCAGGGTCTCGTTGGCTCCTTCTCCCGGGCAGCAAGAGGAGCAGGGTGGTTTTTGCTGGAGGGCTGTGCTTGGACATGCTTTCCTCACAAAGCTGAGGACAAAGACGCCCTCAGAGAGCTGCCCAGCCCCTCAGTCCCCGGGCTCAGCTGGATGTCTCCATCTCGGTGGTCTCCTCGAGGGGCTGGGTCTGCACCTCCACCTTCTTTGGGGGGATGTAGGAGCCCATCCCTGCGGCACGTTCGGCCTCCTCCTGCGTGTAGGGAGCCTCCCGCAGCTGCTTCAGCCTGGGGGGGCACACAGGGGGGTTAAAGGCTCCCACCCTGCTCCTCAGGGCAGGACCAGCCCAGGACTGGCACTGCCACCCCCGTGGACTGTGGGGCCGGCCCCCTCCTCACCTCTTCTTGTGCACCTTGGACCTGAAGTGCTCCTTCATGCTGTTCAGGTCCACGAAGTAGCGCCTGGGGGTAGCAGAGGATGGGGGTCAGGGGGACCCCGAGATGGGAGTAAGGCTGTGGGGAGCCCTGCTGAGGGGCCAGGGTCGCCCCACAACCCTGGGGGCTGTCCTCCACAGACCATCACAAGCTCCCTCCAAGGGCCAGGGTTCCCCATGGGTTAGAGCCCCCCTCTCCAGGATCAGCCTCTCCCCAGGAGCCAGGGACCACCCCTGGGACCACCACAACCCCCTCTCATGGGCCAGGGACAACCCAGGACTAGGACAACCTCATCCCGGTGGTCTGGGACCCCCTGGACCAGGTCACCTCCCCTCCCAGGAGCCAAGAACCACCCCCTGGGACCATGACACGTGCTTCTTTTCCAGGAGCATCCCAACGCCCCCAGGACCAGGATACCCCCAATCCCAGGGGGGGACTGGTACCCCCAGAACCAGGACACACCTTTGCCCTCCAGGAGCATCCCAACCCCCCCCCCAGGACGAGGATACCGCCAATCCCAGGGGGCTGGGACCCCCAGGACTAGGACAATCCCATCCCAGGGGAGGACTGGTACCCCTAGAACCAGGACACACCTTTGCCCTCCAGGAGCATCCCAACCCCCCCCCCAGGACGAGGATACCGCCAATCCCAGGGGGCTGGGACCCCCAGGACTAGGACAATCCCATCCCAGGGGAGGACTGGTACCCCTAGAACCAGGACACACCTTTGCCCTCCAGGAGCATCCCAACCCCCCCCCCAGGACGAGGATACCGCCAATCCCAGGGGGCTGGGACCCCCAGGACTAGGACAATCCCATCCCAGGGGAGGACTGGTACCCCTAGAACCAGGACACACCTTTCCCCTCTAGGAGCATCCCNGGGCTCCGGTGCGGCGCCCATTCCGCGGAGACATGGCGCGCACACGCCGCGCCGCCACCGCACTGCGCAGGCGCGGAGCCCCCGGGACACGCCCACTAAGGGAAACCCCCTCCTACAAGCGCACGCCCCCATGACCATGAAAGGACAAACACCGCCCAACAAGCGGCAACCCACGACCATAAATGGATACGCCCCGCCCACCAAGCGGATGGCCACGCCCACTAGGGAACACCCCTCCGTCTACAAATTAACATGTCCCGCCCCCTGAGCGAGTAAGCACCGCCCACAAAGGGGAAGACCCCGCCCACAAGAGGCCAGAACACGCCCATAAAAGGACAGACCACGCCCGCGAAGCGGCAGACCGCGCCTCAAACAATCAAACCACGCCCACAAACCGGCTGAACATGTCTCTCGATGCGACAGGCCACGCCCATAAACACCAAATAAGGGTGTGTAGACACTCCCGCTCCGCGATAAGCCACGCCCCGGCCATCA
>VXBX01006585.1:0-30349 GCA_013400415.1 Scytalopus superciliaris
GTCTGGCACAATAAGCACCTGAAAAGCAGTACAAAGATCAGTGTCTACTGTCCACTCTTTATGGGTCTGAATNAAGCAGTACAAAGATCAGTGTCTACTGTCCACTCTTTATGGGTCTGAATTGTGGGTCATCTACCTCCACCACCTGCGACTCCTCAAGCTCTTCCATCAGCGCTGCCTTTATACAATTCTAAACATCCACTGGACAGACTACGTGAATAATGTGTCTGTTCTGGAGCAGGCAGAGGTCACCAGCATTGAGGCCATGCTGCTGAGAACGCAGCTGCACTGGGCAGGGCACATCTCCAGCATGGAGGATCTCCGCCTCCTGAAGATTATGCTCTATGGTGAGCTTGCCACTGGCTGCTGCAAGAGAGGAGCCCCAAAGAGGAGATACAAGGACTCTCTCAAACAACACCTCAGCCTTGGCCATATTCCATGGTGGTCCTTGATCACCGTCAATGGTCCACTCTGGGCTCCAGTCAGGAGCCATGGAGATACACCATCCATAACGCTGCTGCTTCCTTTGAGAGCACACACAGGATCAGTCTCAAAGAAAAAAGACAACGCAGAAAAAAACGTGCCTCACCAATACCGCCTAAGGAGACTTTCCATTGTGCCTTTTGCAACTGGACTTGCCTGTCTCACATTGGCCTTTTTAGCCACCAGCATGCTTGCAGCAAGCATGCGTAGAGCCTCTCCCAAATCTTTATTTGTGAACCCTAGCCATGATGATGCTGTATGCCCTGCAACTGCAAAATTAAGTTTATGGACATGGCATGAGAGGAACCCTGAAAAAAAAAACAAACAAAAACCAAACCAACAAAACAAATAAAACAACAAAACAAATTAACCAGAGAAAACTAGGAAAGTGTCAGTATACTCTCACGATTTTCAACTTGTTTCATGATTTGCTAGGAGGAGGGGCTGACTTTTGATATTCATATTCCTCAATCTGGGAGCAATGTAGTTAAGCACTACAATATCTAATGACTTCAAAACAGGTACATATGAAATATATATTTACAAATAAAATTAAAAAATAAAAAAATGTCAATAACAAAGAATGCCTAGGTGAAAAAAATTGTCTTGCTTATGCTGAGTAGAGGAATGAATAGAGGAATAACAGACTGTGTTGTCAATCTAGGTTTGTTTTTGTTTCTGTTTTTGGTTTTTTGTTTTTTTTTTTAAGCTAGCACTAATTAATTTTGAACACAGAGGAAAAATGATTGAAGGAAAAAAAATAGAAAAACAAACCTGGGAGAGCTTGAATACGATTAACTTGCTTTTGTAATTAAATTGCTAAGAAGTGACCTTAAGTGCAGTGAGGTAGGCATGTACTTAATTACTGCACAATAAATAAATATCCTGAATCACAATCTGACTTCTTGGTAGAGGAACAGCAGACATCAGTATAAGAGGTGGTTGAAACAATGAGGGAGAGGCAAGAGTGTTGCTTCTCTGCCTCTGCTCGAACTAGAACTATTTGAATTTGAATAGAAAAATCATGGATCATAACTTCACTCTTTGTTTTTAAGTTGCTATTACAGCATCTCCCTGTTAGTCAAACAGGGTGAACCCTTGATACAGAATCTGGGTACACGTCGAGGTGGGTCTGTATCTCTTCTTGGGAAAATTGTGACAGGGAAGAGCCACAGTTTTTCTTTCTCTCTTCTCTGTGGCTGGTAGAAACTAAAGAAACTCTTATTACACACCCTACAGAATGGCACACACCTCCAGATGCTGGCAGAGAAGATATGTCCACAATGTGGACACACTAGAGCTACAAGTTATGCTGTCACTAGCTATCATGGCATTCAGAGCAGAGCTGTGCTTGTGAGACTCAGTCCTGTCCTATGCACTCAGAAAGCCAGGCTTGGTATCCTCCAATGTTGTTTTGAAGAACAAGATGCTTGTGCTGCAAGGACACAGTGGTAATATGTATTGCCATTAAGTGTGAAACAATTTGCTTTAAATGGAGGGGGGGAAAAAGGAACTGACTGGTCCACATAATTTTTTTTTTTTCAGTTAGTATTACTATTGCAGATTGCCAGAAAGGAGAATGAACATTTTGATTTCTAAACTTTTGCTGTATTTTTTCTCCACTCCAATTGGAATCACAGAATAGAATCATAGAATCATTAACATTGGAAAAGACTGCCAAGATCATAAAGTCCAACCTCTGTCTGACAGATCACCACCTTCTCAACTAGACCATGGCACAAACATGAACACCTCCTGGGACAGTGACTCCACCATCCCCCTGGACAGCCTGTTCCAATACCTGACCACACTTTCAGTGAAGAAACTCTTCCTGATGTTCAGCCTGAACTCCCCTGACATAGCTTGAGGCAGTGTCCTCTTGTCCTGTTGAACAAACAAAAATTTTTGAAACAGCAAAATTTTGAATTGTGTCATCTAGGAAATAGATAACTCAGTTCCTTTTGGCATTGAAAATGTTATGGCTAAAGGGCTGGAAAAATTCTCATTCTTTAAATAAGTGAAATGGTTTTTCCAGTATGATACTTATATGATCCTGAAAGTCCAAAAGGTGCTTGCTCATGTTTTATTGCTTTAACTGCAGATTGATGAAATGTTTGAAGGAATGTATCTCCTTGAGCTTCACAGAACTGAACTGGAAGTTGCCTTCACATTTTGAATGAAGCTTTGAAGAAGGTAAAAAGCATCATGTGTTCACTCCAGCCTGCAATTATACTGCTGATAAGATGTTAATGAAGAGAAACACCAAATAGAGTCTGCAAAGTAGTTATAATCGAGTCTTGTTGTAATTAAAATTGTCAACAAATTGACAAAGACTCTTACTGACTTGTACTAAAATTGCTCAGAAAGTGGAGCTGGGAGCATATGTGCATATATTGAGGCCATTACCTGAAGCATTGCTTTGTTTAAGAATGACTTTTCAGTAGGAAATCTTCCCTATATGGAATCAAACAGAAAGTGATGTTGGCCTAAAGCATCAAATCTATCCCAGGCCAACTACATTTGTTTTGTGAAAATGTGTGAGAAATCAGGCAAGCACGAAGTGATGCTTTGCCTCTTTGCCTCTTCTGGAAATGCAAAGTTTTAGGACTTCATGATCAAGACTGTGTGCATGTGTCCAAGTTTCTAAAACTCCTGGATACTTATAGATCAATAAAAGAACCAAACTTTGGGATGAAATACCTGTGTGCATGTTTGCAAACACAGCTAAGAACCTCCATGTCTCAGTCTACCCCTACAAAGCTCATTATGTACATGGCTTGCTTTAACAAACACAAGATCTGATGTGTAACATCACTGTTATGTATATATAAGATAAAAATCTTGTTCTTGTAATGGTGGTAGAAGGGATCTCAGTCTTTTAGAGTTTCTATAAAATAGTTTAATTATATTTAAAAAAACNAAACATATAGTGATTTATTGGCAGTGAGGATCCAAGCATGGTAAAATGGAGTTTGTACATTTCACAAGGAATTGGACTGGGTTTGTATAGTATGAATGGGCAGGCTATGGATGACTATAGATTTGGTTGTTTGGCTGCAGTTTTTCTGAACCAGGCCATCTCTTCATGATATAATGTCATTTTTTTTCCCCCTCTATCATTACATCAAAAGTTCATGGAAAATCATTAACAGCAGTTTCATAGCCTTCAAAGATATCACCACTTTTATTCCTTTGTAGAGGAAAACACACTGTGTAACTCTCAGCCTTTCATCCTTGAGTACTTTCCACTTAAAAACAAGTTTGAAAGCAACTTAAACATACAACACATCATATATTTATAAGCCAGGACTAGAAATCAAACGGCCTAGGTTTGAGGGAAGGCTGGAAATAGCCCACATCTATGTCTATACATAGACCCTTTTGCGTATGGTACATAGCCTCTGAGCCAAAAAGATTCTAGCAGGAGGTGTGAAACAACTACTTGCTTTTGAATAGGACAAATGCAATGTGATGTGATTAAAAGGATGATTGTAATATTGTATGTCCCGAAACATTAATAAGCTGGCATTACAAATGCTCCCTCGTAACTGGTTTTGACATCAGCATTATTAACTGTTAATCAAGGAATAGGAATGACTAGATAAACATTAAGCAACAGTGATCATGGATTGTTAGTAAACATGTGAAGTAACAACACACTTTTACACGTGACTAGAGCTAGCATCTACACGGTATTTTATTATTGTTTCTACTTCTCTGACTTTCTGACTGGCTTGAGTCACTGGGTGTTTTGGTAGGGGGAAGTGGAAGAGAGAATTTCCTTTCCTGCTTAAATTTTTTCTTTGTTTTAGAGCAAAATAAAACCATACTAGTAAGATTCATGTTTTGAAGTTTCTAATTACTTCTTGCAAAATTTTTAACACTTCAAAGGCATCACACATTAGTCCTACTACAAGTAAAGAATGAAAAGAGGTGGAAGAAAGTTCTGAATAACGATGTTTTCCTATTTTTTCATGTTACCATTTGTGAAACTCAATCTGAATTTGAAAGGAGTGTTTTCAAAGTTTGAATTATGCAAACTGTGTTATTAAAAATACCTGGAAAAAACAACACAGTCAGACCAAACAAACCAACAAATGGAAAGATACTAAATCTTTTTTCATGCACTTAGTGAAAAAATGGAAAACAAACAAACAAAACCACAAAACCACCCAAACCCCAACAAACAAACAAATAAACAAACAAAAAACAACCAACAAAAAAACCCCCTAAAGCAAAAAAAAAAGCAGAGAAGGAAAAAACTGGAATGGTTCCTCCTGAAGTGAGACTAAAGGGTAACTTTACAGCAGAGTAGTTCTTTCTCTTCTCTGATGGTGGCTTGTCCAGACTTAAACATTCCAAAGTCTGTGAAAGAACATCCAGACAGCTTTGCAGAGCATCTAACATACACTGATACCACATTTCTGTCTCCTGAATTCAGCTGAGGCACATCACAGTCCTGCTCTACCTCCTCCTCCTTTCTACAGCACTGATGTGGCTCCCAGTCATGGGGGGTCTTTATGTTGGCTGCAAAAGCTTCCCTGCTGGGGAAATTTTAGAGGCTAATTTTAAGCAGCTGGAAATACCCTTTAAAACACTACAGCAGCTGGGAGAGGGTTAGTCAAGGCAAACATAAATTTTTGCTTAGAAACTTAGTTGCTTGGACTTTAGGGACAAGAAATGGACTTTCTTCCAAAGACATAGTGTAGTTTTCAAGGTGTTTCTCTTTTAGAGCCTTCTTGACGGTGAAATCAGAGTCCCTGCTTTATCAGTGGGTAGTTTTTTTGTTTTTTCAAAGCTTGTCAATATCTGTCAAGACCCATAGGACAGGTGCATTTTACAATACCCTATCAGACACACAGATAAAAGTATGTATTTCTGATTGCCACTTTCCTCTCTGCTGTGAGCTGCATAGATTACAGTGTTGCAGTGGCATTAATGTTGAGTTTTCCCAGGGAAAGGCTTGAATGCACAGCCAACAAACCCAAAAATATTTATTTTGCATTTCAGATTGCATAACTGCATAATGTAAGCCCAGTCATTTTAGGGTATATAATCTGGATGTGATACAGCAAGGGGGTAGCCAAGCCTTCCCTGCACCAGTCCCACTTAATTGTTCAGTGCTGCCTATTTCTTGCAGCCAGGCACTTGGAATTTTTCTCTGTCTCTAATTTAAAGCAACAAACTCAGGTTCTGTACCTGAGCCCTCTGAGGCTGCACTCCAGGCAAGGACCATATCCATGCTTAGGCACGAGGGAAAAGTTATCTTGATGCAGTCAGTGCCATGAACACAGGGAATTGATGACTTGGCATTCAAGTGCCGAGTCATCAATCATAAAGAATCAATCTTCACTCCCTGAGGAGCTGGCCCCAGGCAAACATAATTCTCTCTCACTGCCACAGACCTGATAGCTCTTGTCCCATTTGTAGGGATTGTATTTGTTCTTATTTCAACATTGATTCACTTGGCATTCAGGAGTATTTTCCAGATTCCCAGAAAATGTCACCTAATTCATCCTCTCTAAAAGGGGTGGTGATGCTTGTATATTAGAGTACCTTAATACTTGTTTTTTTTCCAAGTAGTACATTACACTCTAAGAGCTGAATGAAAAACAAGACCATGTTGGTTTCTGTATTGCTTTTGTGCATGTTATTTGAGGAAGGGGAATGGTAGACACAAAAGGAGGGCTGTTAAAGGCTTTTGAGTGCTTTTAACTCAGTCAGGCTTTTTGTGTCTGTCAACAAGTAGGTTAATCAGTAAGCCTTATTATTTTTATTCCAATGGCAAGTCAAAGGCATTGTTCTGGACTGCAACACCATTGTAGCCAGGACCTATACTCACCATAGAATGAAAGGTGGGCCTACCTGCTTAATGATTATACACTAGAGTTAAGACTTGATTTGTTTTTTCCTCCCTGGGACAAAATTTCCTGAAAAATATCAAGGTATGTAAGCCCACTGAATTCCAAGAATTTGGAGTACTTATTCAGGAGTGTAGTTGCTATGCTCATTGGATAGGAGTAATAAATAGGGTTTCTTTCTTCTTTTAGTCTTTTTTCCCCTTAAATTATTCTTAGTCCTAGACAGAGAGTCAAAATAGCCAACTCCCAAGCACCAGAATACGTAACTTGCTAATTATATGTGAAAGAGTGGAGTGCATTTACACACCTCTCTTCTGCATAGATTCTTATTGTAATTTGGGACTTGAAATCTTGAAAGCTGGTATTTGGAGCTTAGAAATGCTCCAATAATTAGGAATTTGCATCACATTTTTCTCATTAGAAGCAGACCTGGTACTCAAAACATGCAAGTGAGAGCACTTTTCCAAAAAATGCAAGATTTTTTTAGTGCTCCTGCCCTGCTGTGAGGAGTAGGGACTCACATCTCCACCACCTCAAAAACCAGTCTCAATACCAGTGCACACAGTGCTTCAGGAAGTTACATCCCTCTTTCCACTTGGCCTGAACTGATCTGACATTGTGCTACAGGGTAAGGTGATCTCAACCATCCCCAGCTCCTGACTGTGATCTCCTGCTATTACCTTACATGAGTTACAGAAATCGTGCAACCATGGAGTGAGATGATGCAGTTCAGTGCCCTGGCTGAAAATGATTTCAGGAAAAAAGAAAAACCTTAATGTTTGATTTTTGGTCAGAGAAGCAAACTGATGAGATTCACTTGGTGGTCACCAATGTGCTGAATTTGACATGAGGTCAGGAAGGGGGAGAAGAGAGTGAGTGGCTAACTTCTCTCAGGAACAGCCAACATTGGGTCATGAAAGGACAGTGCTTACATTTGAGGCATTGTGTAATCAAGACTGGAAAAGTCATGGCTTTAGAAGAAGGTTGTGTAAGAGGATGTTGGAGGGATCAGAGGACTTGAAATTTCAAACACTGCTGCACTAAGCAATGTAAACCTTTTTTATGCAGTCACTCAAACTGTTCTATCATCTACTTACTAGGCAGGTGGCCAGATGTCTAACCCTACATTTTCTACATTTCTTCAATTTTCCACAAAGTGGAAAATATTTTTCTTTTTTTCTTATTTTTTTCTTTTTCTTTAAATTTTGTATTTAAAGTTATGGGTAAGGAGTCAATCAATTTGAACATTTAAGCACTGAAAAGAACACAGATTCTGTTGGTGTCATTTGTCAGAGTAAGTTAGTGGGGGAGGAGGGAAAAGAACTAAAGAGATTGTATTCACTCTAGATGAGATTCATCTAAAGAGCATTATGGTAGCAACTTAGACTTCAAAATTTAGCTCAAGAGGCACTTTCATAGTATGGGAAAATTATATGAACTGTTCATATAGGTCTGAAATTCCCTTCTCACAGATAAACTGGGATAATGATAGTGAATTTTTACCTTGCTACTCCAGCACTAAATTCCTGGTCTACAGGGAACTTGATAATCATATTTTACTTGCCTAGAAGAATTTTTGTTCCAACTGCTTTGTGATCTGGAATAAATTATTAGTAATACCAGAATTTAATGAAAAGTTCTCATTTAGTTAACAGTCACAAAAGTTGCAAAATACATTTTTGTAAAGTTTGGGTAAATCTCTAAACCAAACCTTCAAACCATCTGAGTTTTGTTCATTCTAAGTTTTAATGCTTGGGGAAGTGACCAATGAGGCATAAAGCAAATCTTATTGCTTCATCAGATGGTGAGTGCAATTTATGATCTACTGACAAACCCAGCAGAGAATGCTGAAATATTGTGGTCACGCCTAATAAAATAGCAGGTACAGCCTGCAGATAGGGCAAAGACTAATCTCAGCTTCATGCACTAATCTCCACTGAAGCCAATGGGAGTAACCTTGGCCTCAGTTCAACAAAATATTTAAGCACATGTTTAAGTCTAGAACTGTAGCTAGAATGGTTATAGGCTACAGATGAAAGAAAATAGGAGCAAACTCTCAGAGAAACTGGCCAAGGTAGCCTACCTCACTTGTTTTACTAAGCTCCATAGGAAGAGCTCTAAAACACTGTTAAGTTTCTTTTGTAATATATATTATATATATTTCTTTTTCAGATTCAAAATGTTGTTAAGTAAATGGTTTAAACTGAGATTTTCCATATAGCTGAATTATAGTTTGAATAGAAATTTGTCCCAGTGAACTGGAACAGTGATGATTCTGCTGGCTGACGAAATGCCCACTAGATTTATAAGAAGTGGCTTAATTAGCCAGAAAATTTTCAGAAGACCCAGGCAGACATTCACAGTCCGTGTGAAAAACAGAGATGCAGAGCCTTGCTGAGACAATGAGGGACCTACTTGCATGATGAATCCATGATTATCTTTCTCTCCACACGTTTCTGCTTGTCCTTCTCACCTAGCTTAGGAGAGCTCTTTTCAGAGAGAATTTCAAGGGCTGCTTTATTTGTTAGGAGACAAGGAGGCACTAATAAATTCCTCTGTGTGAGGTATTTAATTACATAATAATGTGTACACTAATCAAGGTAAATGTGTTTGTGAAAACACCTTGATATGGGAACAGTTAATCACCCAAGGCATTGCTTCTTAACACACCTTGGAAGTTAACTTAATTAAATTAATTAGAACAATGAAAAAATGAACTGTTTATTGGTCTACAATGGCCTGAAGTGAGTGCTTTTCCACCAATACTAGGAAATCTCCCAGACTGCAAGTCTTTTTTTTAATTCTGTAACTCCAGTTCTTGCACTTAGGGCAACATGTGAGGAGCCTGAAATGGATGGCATTTTCCACTACAGCCCTGACATTTGAACTCTTCATCTGCAGGAATCAGGTGATTTGTACCCAGAAGTGTTATACCTGCAGCCAAGATCCAGAAAATGAACTCATCTGTCAGCTGATCTGTACAGCTATGTGCTAGTTAGAAACGAGCAGGTAATACACAACAAACGAGCAGGTTAGTTCACAATCATAACCCAACAGAGACATGTGGAAAGGCACCTTATTACCTCTACTAAGCTTTCCATTAGATCTCATTATCCATAATTGCTTTCTATGTCCAAATATTGCATTCAGTACAACCATTTGCTATCCTGTTTTTCTGGTGGATCTAGCTGACAAATATGATTATGTTTTCCCCTGTGGCTTCAGCAAATTCTTGTTGACCACAGTTCTGACAGATGTACATATAGTCTGTAGGAACATGGTTGTGTGTTTGGTCACATAAGAAGTTGCTGTTAGCTCTATGTGGACATCAGGGCCGACTTAACCTGCAGATTTATGTATAATTTATCATTCTGTCAGGACAATATTGATATCAAGTAAAAGTAGACATGCTCTTCAAAGCTGTTCGTTCCTGTTCCCTTGTCTTGCCCTCTTCAGCTCTGGAGAAGAAAATTCCTATAGTGCTACAGAGAGATAGATCTAATAGGTGAAATACATGTGTTTTGCTTGCGCACTCCAAATCAAAAAATCACCTTGACTTGATTCCTAGTGTGGCAACACAAAGGTTTGTTTTAGCCCAGGATGGAGAGGATATGCTCCATAGTGAGCATAGAGAGGAGGTTGTAGGAGGAGTTGGATGAGGATGTGATGATAATGTTGTCAGAGGAAACAGTAGCTTATCCTGACTTAAATCATGTATAAAGTGAATGCTGTATCAAGTCACACTGAGTGATGTCAGCAATAGGGTTGGAAGTGTATGAGGTGAATGGTTGCTCATTGTTTTTGTCACAAATTGACCTTTCAGGAGTGACTTAGAACACTCTCTAGGACACCCAGTGGGGCTGGTCAGGGACAGTAAGGTCCATGTATGACTCAGGACCCTGACACCTATGTGTCATTTGCTCTCTGACAAAGGAGTGGAGAAAGAGCTTCTTCACTGCTGTGAGTCTGAGCTGGGGATTAGTCTTTCAAGCAAAAGACTAGCCCTTCTTTCTTAGTCATGTTCACCTGTTCATGTTTGCTAAAGAGAAGATGTAGTTTCTGAGTAGATTATTTTGAAAGAGCTGTAAGTTATGATCAATACTCAAGGACTAATACTTGTATGCCAAGATTGCCTTGCTCTAGACATTTCATAAATGTTAGAAAAAAAAGGACTTTGCTCCTAACTGGTACTCCAGGGTCAGCTGAGACAGTAGATGAACTCTGAGGACCCTTCCAACCCAAGCCAATATGCTTTGTAAACATGGGACTGGCTTTTGTGTTTACCAGCCTGAAGACTAGAATGGTACTGTGCAGTTAAAGGTCCAACTCAGTGGTCTTTCAAGCTTGATTGCACTTCTTGATAGGGAACAAACGGCAGCTTCTGCTCCTTCATAAATACTCTGTCTTTTGTAGTTCCCAATAGTAGTAGTAGTACTTGGTGCAACTGCCCATTCAGAGCAATACTAACATGCTCCTCTAAATTGATTTCTTCATGTTGTGCATCTTAGGAGTTGGTGGAGATGCACAACTGGATCTAGAAACAGTCTAGCTGTGTCAGTGTAGCTTTGCATCCCAATCCATGTGTCCTGCTGCTCAGCTTTGCAGTTTGAATGCAGACTTCTGTTCAGACAGCCAGATTAGTCCCAGCTCTGGAGCTGACAAGGCCACCAGTAGCCCAAGGCTCTCCTCATCACACCCTGTTGGCAAGAGCTGATGAGCCTTGTGATATGGAGAGCTTAATTTACTGATCTGAGTCTTTTACTGGCTGAGTCACAGATGGAAAAAAAAAAAAGGGCAAAAAAGCAAAAACTCCAAAAGCAACCGTGAAAACAGTTCTGGTATTTTCAAAACCAATTAATTATTTGGATGGACATTTTCTTCCTAAATAGCAGTGGTTTCTGCCAACCATCCTTTGACTGTCAGGACCATCGAAGGCTTCTCTAACCAGTTTAAGAAATAAGAACTGAGAACAAATGAGCTGTGGGTACACTTCTGGCCTTCATTTTTTCACCCAAGGAAAAATGTTTCATCTGTCACTGCAGTACCTCCTTGCTGCTCCTCACTCACCTGTATGATCCGGTCTGGTTTATTGTCACAATTGGAACACAGCATATGAAAAGAGGGGAGAAGGATATATTCTGTAAATATGTGGTACTAGTGTTTTCTGTTTTCATTTTCTAATTATTCTATTTCTGAAATCTCTGTTTTCTTCTGCTTCCAGGTTTTATACACACTGTTTTTCTGTGCAAGTGTTGGTTGCTCTCATGTTACTTAGTTGTTCTTTTCACCTCAGCCCCCATCCTTTATGTATGTTTTGTTATCGTAGAATGTTTTTGTCAGTTTGTGTGTATGTGCAAATGTGCTAATAATTTCCTTGGGACTCTTTCATCAGAACCTATTATCACAAACCTATGTTGTTGCTATGTAACGAAGTTGTGCCGTTGTTCCAACATTTTTTTTTTTATCTCTGTGCTTTCAATTCTTAATTCTTTCTTTCTTCCAGATGTTTCTATCTTTTTCTATCTTCTTCCCTCTCCCCTGAAGAAGTCCAAAAGGTACACATCACACACCAAACACACACATGCACACACACAAACACAGAGAGAGAGAGAGAGAACTCCTCCTGCACTTCCACTCCCAATGCACACACAAACCAAAAGAAACACTGGGGGTAAAATACCCTTCAATTCCTCCCATACTCTGTGGTGACTTATTTATTTAATTTCATGGTCTCTTCTGGAGCTGAGAAATAAGATACGACAAGGCATGTGTTACACTGAGATAACACATACCTTTGGGGAAGTGTGAAACACAAGGCAAAGAGGAGCGCCTTCAGTGACCCAAGATGAGAGTTATCTTGTGGTAACACACACCTAGATGTGTCCCATTATGGCCATGAAGGATGTGGATGGAGAAAGTGGAAATAAAAGGGATACTAGAACTTAAATTTCTATTATTGTTATTATTATTTTTAAGTTAGTCTGCAGCATGTCACTCTATCATAAAAAGGGGAGTAGGATTCCCACCAACAATCCTGAGGGATGTCCATTATAATACAAAATAATACATGCAGAGATGATAAAGCCAGAAGGGACACTGACATTCACTCTTACTGTGGATAGTTCCACATAACAATTTATTAAGCGTCAGAGAGTTACTCAGCATTGGATTCAATGTATTTGATTACATTCCTTCCCAAAAGGCATCCATACTACTTCTGAAGACATCAAAACACGGGGAATCTATTACTTACTTGGGTAATTTGTTCCAATAGTTTGTGACCCCAGCTATTAAAAAGTTGTGCCTTCCTACAAATTTGATTGTCTGCCAGTTTGAATGTGTCCAATCATTTCTGCTTGTTCTGTCATATTGTATTAGATGAAACTACATATCCTGCCTTGTCCTACCTGTGTTGTAATCTAGTCACCTTCTGGCTTTCGTTTCAGAAAATTGAGTGAATTTATTTCTTTTAATCCTTCATTAAGAACATATTTGAAATCTTGTGATAATTTTTAAGACTTCTTTATCCACTGCTTTATGTCAGCAGCTTTATTTCTGTGCTGGTTTTGCTGGGGTAGAGTTAATTTTCCTCATAGTAGATGGTATGGGGCTGAGGTTTGGATTTGTGCAGAAAGACTGTTGTTTTATTTATAGCTGAGAAGCACTTACATAGCATCAAGACCCTACAAGCTGGGACTGCTTACCCCAACTGACCATAGGTGTTTCAGACCCTATGGTGTCATGTTCAGCAAAAAAAAACCTGAGGAAAGAAGAAGAAATGGGGGACATTCAAAGTGATGGCATTTGTCTTCCCAAGCCACTGTTATGTATGATGGAACCCTGTCTTCCTCGGGGTGATTGAACACCCTTGGGAACTGCTGCATGAATTCCTTGTTTCACTTTCTTTGCACATGTGGCTTTTCCTTAACCTACTATACTGTCTTTATCTCAACCCCTGAGTTTTCTCACTTTTACTCTTCTGATTCTCTCCTCCCTGCAGTTGGTGGGGGAGTGAGCAAATGGCTGCATAGGGCTTGGTTGTCAGTAGAGTTTCTCAGGACTGTGATGTCTCTAATCTCACCAGTAACATATTTATAGAAAACATCATCATTTCCAAATCACTAATCCTCATTTCTCAGTTTGGACACAGAATGAAAGTTTCTGTAGACATATTGCATGTTTTTTTGTTTTTTTTTTTTTTTTTACATCTACATGGGAATCCATGATGATTGTAAAGAAATAATGAAAATTAATTGATTGCTACTCAGCCTGCAAAATTCTGAAGGTTAAAATCTTGTGTGGGATGAATGTGACTCCTTGGTTGAGTGTGCAATGATTACAGCTTTCCTAACACTGAGTTCCTGTTTTTCAAAGCGTAGAATCCTCTTTCTAAAGAAAGCAAAGATATTTTGGACCTTCCTTTTCAAGGTATAACCATGTTACAGTGAAACTTATTTTTATATAGCTGCCATTTTATGATACAGACAGGTGATTTTCCTGTCCCCATCCTCACTGACCACCCTGTCAATCTCTGTGCCATCTACAGATTTTAGGTGTAGCGATTTCTTATTTACTTATTGATGAAAATATTGAATAAAACTGCACCAATTACTAAGCCACATTAGAAACAGCTCCATCCTAAATCCTGGGATCATACAATGTTAAGTACTGCATTTTGAGACCTGACTGTTAGCCAAGCCTTAATCCATTTAGCATATCTTTTATTTATATTGTATGGTCTTAATTTCAAGATTAAACTGTTTTTCAGTACTAATTTAGATATAACCAAACATACTGTAAAAAACAATGGGATGAAAGGAGTCTCATATTTTATCAAACCTTTCAGCCATGCAGAAATAAAATACAGGACAACAAAACCCAAACAAGAACAAGAACAAGAACAACAACAACAAAAATCAATCTGAGAGGTATAATGTACATTTATTTGCTTAACAACTGACTCTTCTTTATAAAACATCAAACCTTTGAAGTCACTGGAATTTCTCAGAGATTTAAAAAGTATGCTGATCCAAGCAAAAGGTGAGAAAAGATTGCTGTGGTCCTTTCTTTAGTACATGAACTCATCTGATACTATGTGCAAAATCTTTCTAAGTGTAATCTTAAAAAACAACTGTTTTCCTGTGTGACCTGGGTGAATTGAATTCAGTATTTGTTGTAGCAAATTTTGCTCAATACCCAGTAGAACGCAATCCTTAGATTAATAGATTTTAAGGCCGGAAGGGAACATTATGATTATGTGCTCTGACCTCTTGCATAGTGCCTGTCATGGAATTTTAGCCAGTAATTCTCACCTCAGGCTCAGTATCTTATGATGCATAACAGTCTATTACTACAACAAGTGTTGGGCTTCTTTGGTGCTGCCCACACATGAGTCAATTCTTTTCCATATCAGTTTGATGATAATGCAGAGGTGGTTATGAAAAGGGCTATGAAATAACAAACACGTAAGCATTTCTTTTTTTAAGATAAGGTAAATATTTCATATTCACAAATATAAATATATGAATACACATAGAATCATAGAATCATGGAATCCTAGAACAACCCAGGTTAGAAGGGATGTCCAAAGATTACCTATCTTCTGCATGAAAGGGAACCTAGATAAGATTATCCAACATCCTGTCCAATTGCATGTTGAAAACCTCCAGTGATGTGGACTTTACCATGTTAATTGGAAGGTTGTTCTGAATAGTTGCTCTCACTATAAAAATTTCTTTCTTATATCAAGATGAAACTACCCTGGTGCAACTTGTTCCTTTTGCCCCTTGTCTTCTCCATGTGACTTTTTGTGAATAGCAAGTCTCTGTCCTGTCTAGCTATTCCTTAGTTTCAGGAACACAGCGATGAAGTTGCCCCTGAGCCTACTCTTCTCCACTGTAAAAAGACCTAACTCTTTCACTCTTTCCTCATAGGGCAGCTGCTCCAGTCCTTTTGATCATCTTTGTGGGTCTCTTGTGGACACTCTCCAGGCTGTCCACAACATTTTTTTAGCTGTAAGGACCAAAGCTGGACCTGTTGCAGCCTTAAATGGGCTGAGTGGAATGGGATAATACACCTATATCTCTTTTAGTAATGGACCTGCAGATGCAAACCAGTAGTTGATTTGCCTTTGATGCTTCAGTGACATACTGCTAATGCATATTTAGTTTGTAGTTCACCAGGACCCCCAGATAATTTTTAACAAAGATGTTTCCCAGCCACACAGAGCATAGCCTGTACTGGGGTCTTTGAATATGTTAGCCCAGGATGTTTATATTTTGGAAATCTTGCTGTGTTATGGAAAGAAACTGTGCTCCATGCTCTAGCTGACTGAAAAGCCCAAGGACTTGACTTGGCTCAGGACATTTCACTTAGAAAACTCAATGTGGGTTAGGAGCGTATTTCTGCAGTGACCTTCTGGATCTTTCTCAATTATTACATCTTTGATAAAGTGAATTTGGAGTGTCTGAACAGGATCTTCTATTGACAAAACTGATCTCAGTGATGAACTTTAACAAAATAGCTAATGTCCTCCTGTAGCTTGTGTTTGTGGGACCACCCTAGGGCTGGTATGAATTAAAAAATTCCTAAAAGACATATAGCGTGGATATTAGGCCCTCAACAGCAGATGATTCTGCATATCTACTGAAGTCACATCACCCTATTTGCTAACGTAAATGCATCCTCAGATATTTCCACATCATCCCACCCTGTGCAATGTTTCTGAGACTAAGCACCGCTGCTCTGCAAACAGGGAGAATCAGCCCCAATTCAGAAGCACTGCTTTAGCTTTATCTCTAAGCAAATAGGCTTTGTTGGTCACAGCCTGCACTGGAAGGAACATGCTTTGAAGTCAGCTACAGGGCATGGTTTATCTACAGTCTGAATAATTATCTCATCAATAAATGAAAGCTGAATTTTTTACTGTGGTACCTTTCTACTCTCAGCTCTTCAATTTCTTCTCCTCTGCTGTGTTGCAGAGAAGAATCTGGGTATGGCCATATATCATGCATGAAGTCACACATCTAGACTGTGTGAAGATGTTCTTCCAGATTAAGACCTGATGGCACTGACTAGCAGTGTTCTGGGATACTCACAAACTTATTTATCATACCTACTTTTTACATTAAACAGAGAAAGATGAAAGTCTAGGAATCTTAGAAACCCACAAAAGACTGGATTTTTTATCTCATCGTATGTCAAAGCCATGATTACAGTGATCAGTGAGTGACCCATATTGCATAAATTCTTAGACTCTGTTTTTTAGTGTATTGAGGTATGCATACAAGGTGACATCTGTGCTGGTAGTCCCAGCAGTTCATCCTCAGATCGTCTGGGCATGTATTCTGAACAAACTACACACAGTAGAGGCTAGATGGAAATTTTGATGCTCTGAGAAATGTGCCTTGTGAGCCAGACAAGGCTTTGAGCATTCAGTGGGCCTGATGCACCTTGTGTAAAATACAGATAACTGCTAGCAATTTTTCTGAGTGCCCTTTCCTCAAGGACAATAAACGTGTTATTGCTTCACAGAGAAAAAAGTAGGTCTCATATACGTGTTTTTTTAGTTCTTCACTTGTTTCTCAGGGTGCTGGTCAAGATGGCAGCCTTTGGAAACATGAACAGAGTTAAAACACAGCAGGGATGTAATGAAGTGAGTTCTTCGGCATGTAACAGTAGCAGATTTTTATACCAGTCCTGCTAAGGGCTCTCACCATGCACAACATTAACTCATATTCCCAGGAACCTAATGCTTAAATTCTTTTGAACACACTACTGGAAACAGTCATGCTAACGGGTTGTCATTCTACTCACTGATAATCCTATATCCATTATTATCTTCAAATGCCCCCTTTTAGAACTTTGCTGATCCCATTGAATATTCTGGGTAGCTGAGTTTTCAAAACATATTCATTCCCAGTAGAGCTCTATGCTCTGTTGATTGGCTGCCTCCTTTCCTGATCACGCTGTGAACTTTAGTGGATGAAATTTTATACATAATCACGCTGCATTCTTTGCTGATTGAGCCGCCTATTATCACTGTTTATATAGCTATTACATTCTGCATTTACCAGTCCAGTTTCAAGCTTGTTTTTCCCCCAATATATTATGCAAAATAAACTGAACAGGAATTACAGTATTTCCAACCTGCTGTGTCTTCAGAATCTAAGATAGCAAAATGCTTAGGTTTTCTTTCAAATAGTAGGATAAATGATTCTCCAAAGATTGAAGCTGCTGGTTATGGAAAGCTTGTGCCACTTACTATATGCAAAATAGGAAGATTTACAAAGAAACTGATTGCATCTTTATTTGCTTTATCAAAGAATCTAAAACCATAGCTGAAACTATAGAAAATGCACTTTAGTGGTCTTAAAACAAATGATATCCCTAACAGATTTGTCGACAGCTTAGCACATAAGCCCTGGCTGCTGAAGCAAATAGCATCTGGGATTTCTACTGCTGGAATATGCACCTTAATAAGGAAAAGATTCAAAAGTTCAATTCTTGAATTGTAGAGCTTGGTCAGCGGAGTTTTGCAGCTGAACAAGCGTTGTCTGTGCAGCTGGTTTTGCAAAAAATAAATAAATAAGGGGAATGAATAAACCAGTGTTCAAAACTATGAATCTTCCCTAATAATAAAATATGCAAAAATGATAGTAAACTCTCTCCATTTATTAAATTAAATTATGCATCTCAATCAGCAAAGTGTGCAACAACTGCACTCAAGAAGGGCGTCACTAAATCATGGGAAGATACAGCCCAATCAGGAAAATTTAACAACTCAATCATTAAATTAGACAACACTACCAGAATCAAGGTAAATAAAAAGGAGATAAACTGTGCAGGCTAATCTTTGCTGGCCAGAACATTGATAAGGAGACCAAAAGACACCATTAGGTAATAAATAGGGAAGTCTTCAGGGGACCAGAACTTTAGGTGATATAAATGGTTATTACTTTAATGTAGTCACTTGAGTTGCTTCTGTTCTTTTAAATACATGGTAAAACAACTGTGTGGTGATTGTTTCTTTACAGAGTGTTAGCACCTTTGTACTCTGATGAACACTGCTACTGCTACCTACCCCCATCAGAACCCTACTCCGATACGAAAGCAAGAAATTGCAGTTTAGTTTTTATTTTGTAGTATTTATCCTCTTTTGTATATTTTTCCAAATAATCTTCTGTTAAACAAAACAAACTAAAAAAAAAAANCTGTAAAAATCTTCCGCCAGTGATAAGGAACAAGGTCATGCTCAGCTATTTTCTGCCAGCCTTGAAACAGGTAAGCCTGCAGGGCAGTTTGGGGTGGGTGTTAAAAATGGCTATAAGGGGTTAAAACTTATAAAGGGAAAAGATTTGAATACAAAGGAAAAGGCGCTGACTTTGAAGTGGTGATTCCTGGAAGTGAACAGAAAGTTTTCTAATGAACTGTGGGAGAAGGGACATTCCAGGTAGACCATGCTGATAGTACATTTGGCCTCTCTAATCAGACAACCTGTTGTAGGATGGTGTATCTGATTGATTAGAGGCTCCTTGGATATGGAATGAAGAGAAAATCATACAAATAGATAAGGTTGTATCAGGCCTTGTATAGTGAAAAAAGGCTTACATACTGTATTGTTGATAAATATATACCCAGTTACCATTAATTTCTAAGTTAGATCTGACCTTTTAATGATGGCTGCAAAAAGAATATGACTCTGCACCAAAAGAGGCAGCCACTACCCTGGAGAGTCTTCAGTCCGCCAGATGAGATTAAAGTAAGAAGAGAAGTAAAGTGATTACATGGTTAAATTGAGGAACAAAGGCAAGCAAGTACCAAAGCTGATGGACCACATTGTCCTTGCTTGGTCATGAACTTTTGTAGTTCCGTACCACAGGGCTTCCTAGGTTTCCTTTCCCTAACCTGTGACAATTGTGAGCTGTCAGTCCTTGCTGATTGGCATCCTGTCCATTTGTGAGGACTGGGAGCCTGAATATTTACCCAGGGCCTTTGGTGGGTGCTTATGAGTTTTCCTAGCCTGTGTCAACATGCCATTGCTATTATCGTTACCTGTATCAAGTAGGCTAAAGGCAATCTGTTCTGAAATCATGTCTCCCATTTGCTGGGTAGACATATGCTTAGTCAAATCCTTAAGGAAAGCTGCCATTAATACAGTGTATGAGGAGCTGAAGTTACTGAACATTACAGGTGTTTATTTAACCTTGGCATACATGGGAAAACTATAGTGATTTGTTTTGTACCTGAAGGCCCAGAGAGGATTATGCTGCCTGTCTACTGTCTGTATGTGAGATGTGTGAGCAAGGCAACTTAAAAGACAGAGCCAATTTCTGTGCTTCATCAGGATCAAACATTTCCATTAAAATACTAACTTTTAAACATTAACATTAGTCTGAAATAATTATAAAATAATTCTCCCTGTGGCCATTATATCCTTAAGCGAAACGAGGTAATTTCTGCTGTTAGTGTTCTGAGCATTATTTTTCCAGCTTTCTTCTTTAGCAATTCTTTCCAATAAATCTAGTGCTCTTGAAAAATCACATACTAATTTAAACAGCCCAAGAGTAAGGTGCTAGAGAACAATAAAACATAGACATGCATAAAAATGTGCTCACACACGTACACAGGCAATAAATGCCCAGACACACACAAGCATGCATAATCTCTCCTGAGGCTTTGTATTCTTGATGGTTCTATCATGTGTCATATTTTACAGGTCATGGGGCCATAAGGGAAATGCGTACATGGTCCAAATGCAGTTGCCACAAACTGGCAGATGTCAGAAGCAACCACAGTTTCAGGAGCTGACAGAGATAAAATTCACAGATGCTTAACAGGGCTCTGAGAAGTAAAACATTCTTTCATCCTCTTCATGTTTCCCATGGTGAATTACCATTCTGCCCCCACTAGAGCTTAACAGGAGGTGAAATACCCAGCACCTGTGGGGAAGGGCTGAGTGCCCACAGGTCATTGATTCACCAAACACACAGGTGTGTGCCTCAGGGCTGCCGACTTTAATAAGAACTGCCCACTTGTTCTCAGATCTTATTGAAACCAATGACTCTGAAGCACGTGCCTGTGTACTTTGTGGAGACAGACCTTGGACTGATTCGGACACAAGCACTCAGACCTCTTAAATTTACTTAAGAATGCCACAAAACATAGATATACACATTTCACCACTTTATCATGCCCTGAAAATCAAGGCATCAGGAAACAAGTGCTTCTCTGTGATGTTGGATAATGGATGAAAAAGTAAAATATGTATGATATGACAAAGATTTACATGAAGCTATTTCTTAAGGAGCATTTGGCCTTTACTTGATGGTGCAACCACTTTTTATAATAAGATTTGGAAGTTTGTTTATCTGTGTGCTTACTTACTGGAGAGTATCATTATTTAATTTTGAAGTGTTGCACCAGGGATATATAGGAATGGGAATAATTTCCCCTTTTTCTGGATGAGATAGGAGGGAAATTTATACGTACAATTGGGAAAGGATACTTAAAAAATGTAAAATGTTTCATTAAACAGAAACTTACCCCAGCTGTTCATTTCATTTTTATACCTCACAGAAAAGAAGCTGCTGCTGATGGCTGTTCAAGGCATCTGGTGTCTTATTTGAGGTAGTTAGTTGCGAATGGACGAGCATAGATGTCCGTGTATTGGGGAGAGTTTGTAAATCCTCCTCTGATTGGCTCTCAGCACTGGAAACATCTGCAGACTTTTACAACCCTCAGTTCACTGCAGTGACTTAGTCCTTTGCTACCATCAATGAACCATCAGAATATCATTAGTGCCAGGAGAGAGAGTGCAATTCATCTCACAAAATACAGATGTTTATATATGAGGTGGCCAGTTCAGGACTTCCTTGCAGTCAGTGGGCAGAAACCCATTTAAGTCATATATATATATACAAAATGGTGTAGTAGACTTCTGCTTTTTTTTTTTTTTNTTCTATTATTAAGGGAAGGTATGATGAACATTTTGATTGTTGTCTAGCTGTGGGATTTATTACCTGTTTGATCAGTTTATATACTGATATAACAGGCACAAGCTCTGCCATTAATTCAGGACTGAGCATTGGTTATTAGAAAATAATTTAGTCTATGTTAAGCTTTTTTAAATTTTTTTTGCAAAACACAGAGTACTGATTTTTGAGTACTTAAGTTTGCAGCTGGATAGTATTCTCTTAGCATAATACATGTGCAATTTTAATGATGTCCTCTGCATTCATGTATTGCACAGTTAGAAGACCTTTTTTAAACAGACACTGCTCTGAACAGTAATTTATTATTACAGTACTTTAGAAGCTGTTTCTCAGAAATACAGGATAATTTTTAAAAGGAATAATTTTTCATATTAATTCTTATTTGACCATGTCCCTTCCTGTATGAAAGACTATAATTACATTATTTTGTTCATGTGACCTAACTTCAAACTGTCTTTTGAAAATACTACTTTTACAAAGTATGTATGCAATTTTAAAAAAAAATATATTGTTAAGATGTTTCTTTAATGAGAATCTGCATGAAAAATTTATACTGTATGTTGCTATCATTATATATCTAATTGGCCGAGTGCACAGAAATGGAAAATGGAATATTTTTTTTGGTGGCAAAAGCATATATACTTCCAGGTGTAAAGTATTTAGCTGCAGCTGTGTAACTGTATTGCTGAGTCAAACAGGCAGTCTTACAGTCATTGAAAATTAATCTTGCAATTTAATTTTAAATCTCTGAATTCACTGTTCCTTTTTCTCTGTTACTAAATGTCAACTTTCCCTTTTAGAACAGTCCCTATATAAGAAGCTCTTTTCATACAAGTAGTTTATTCTTGTGTGTAAAGAACAATATGCAACAGCATCTTAAGATGTTAAGGGCAGGATTTATTCCAGCTACTTTTAGTTGCCTAAAAATTACATATTTGGTCTAAGGCAGATAACTGAACCCTGTTTATATTCCATGGAGAGAAATGGGCACCTCAGAGACTGATTTGTCCTGCCTGTGTCAGACATCTGGCTTAAGCTGGGACAAATCACTACTTGGAGTTTTCTGTTTTTCTCTGCTGTCTGCAGAGAGACCCTAGGTGATTATTTTAGGCCATTCACCTTTCAGACAGAGAAGGTTAGTTGAGATGAATCCTATCTCTAATTGTGGAAACCCAGATGGCAGGGAAGGGAAAAAAAAGGGGAAAAAAAAAAAAAAAAAGGAAGATAAAGCAAGAGAAACAAACAACAACAACTAAAATATGTTTCTTGCATTTATTTGAGAAAGCGTAGGCAGACACTGTACTTAAAACCAGTGCATAACATTCGATGATCATCATGTAAAAGCCACAGCAAAGAAATCAGTGTTCTTCATGTGTGTGGACGTGTGTAAAAGGATTAAGCAGTTTAACGCATGCTTATGCCTCCAAAATATCTTTTGGATTGGACCCAAATGAAATTTACTCAAGCCCAGACACCTGTTTAAGGCTGTGATGACACTGCCATATGCTGGGTCAGTTGCTGCACACATGCAGACATGATCAGGTTTATTTGGTCAGTTCAAGTAATAATAACCCAGACACCTATCTTGGCCCCAGAGCATGGTTTTGGTACATTAGATCTGTAAGATTCACAGCTATGCTTCCCTGAGGTAGCCAGCCTACAGATACCTTGGGCTACCTGCCTGTGATACAGTAACATCTTGTTTTGTGAAATTACCTAAGGTCTGCCTTATGTTGTCAAAAATTTAGACAACATAGAGTGAAAAAACCTCACTTTCCAATCCTCCAGCCTCACCTCTACCTCTGTTGCAAGGAACTGCTTTACCAACATTCACAATGTGGTACTCAGCGTAATCTCACATGCATGTTCATAAAACCTGAAAAAGAAGAATAAATACATCACAATTTACAAGCTTTGGGGTTTCCTTTATACTATTTTTGATCTTTTATCAAGCACAAAGGAGATAGAATGTGATGTCATACTCCCACCCTGGATGTCTATGTCAGGCACTGTAGTGTGATATGAAAAAAAAAAGAAAAAAAGAAGATCAAAGCACTTGGCCTGTATAGAAAAAGAGTGGGTTCAGCAATGTTTTTCAGAAAAATAGTGTAATTAGAATGCCTGTTCCTCTTGGACCATAATTAAATGCAAGCACAATTATAAAACTACTTAAAAATAGGGGAAATTATTTAAAATCAGTTAATTCAGGATTTGGAAGTAATTTGCATTTCACAGACTGAAAAAAGCCCCAAAGACAACCCTGAGCTGGGTTGTATTTTTATTGGTGTTTTTATTAAGCTCTAAAAAAGTTATTTTTCAAAGACAGATTAAGCTGTAGTGAAACACATTTACAATACTATGATTTAATTTTCTTTAGCCTCTATAGTATGGCTATCAGAGCAATCAAACAAAACCCTTTGCAATATCAGAAACACTGAATTTATTTTATCTTATTATTTTGTTTCATTTAATTATTATTAAAAGGAACAAAACCATTTTAAAGTAGATTATTAACAGGCATTCCACCTGTAAAATATGTGGTCATTTCTAACTTCTATTGAGTGGTTCCAAATGACTCTGTATAAACCCTGAAACCCTCTCATTGTACATTGGTCTGCAATGACACTGACTGTGTTTGACAGTGATATCAATGATTTGCACTGACAGCATTATAGTCATACTTTCTGTGTTAATAATAAAACATGACTTCCTTTAAAGTCAAGGGAAGATTTGCCCTTGAATGTTTCTGCCTTCTGTCTTTCAAGTGGACACTTACTTGTCAAGACTTCTCAGTTTAGGGTTCCCTTTCTTTCACCACAAGGTGAAAATCCTTGTGGCTTTTTTTTTTTTTTCCCTTAGTTAATGACCAGGCAACCTGGACATCATCCATGGGGCTAAACATAAGTGTTTCCATCTATGCAGGCCATCTATGTTCCCTTGTAGTCAATGGAGAGAAGGAGAAACACTTTGATCCCAGTTCATTTCATTCCTTAAACTTGCCTATTTCTCTCCTTGACTGTAAAAGAATTATAAAATAATTGGATTAATGTTTGCTCATCAGATTCAGATAACCATAATTACACTCAGTGGGTCCTATCTCATCTGTTGGCCTACACCCTGTACTCCAAGATGACTGGTCTCTTTTGCCACCCTGCTTCCTCTGTACAAGTAATTGCTCAGCTTCCATTGTTCACTGCTATCACAGCATCAATAAATGGGCTCAGCTATGGCTTTTGGTACAAGAAAGTCATGGTTGCAACAGGTTGGTTTGGACTCAGTTTGACTCTACAGCCCTATATTAAAAGGTTAAGAATAAACTTCTACTCCAGAGAGTTACCGGAAAATTGTAAATCAGCTCCTTGATGAGATATTATCTTTGTCCACTATGTCTGGCAAGATGTATGAAAGAAATCTAAGTGTGGAAGCAAAGCAGACGTTGTTTAGCACCTGATGGCCACATTATAGACTCTTCAAGACTAGTTGTTTGGGGTCAGCCATAGTTTGAACCCACAGACTGTGGATGTAACACATCCGAAGATCTCCTGCAATATATCTTCTGGTCTAATTTAATCTAAAAGGAATACAATTTGCATGCTCCAAGACTGCCCTGTAAAGCAGACCAAGCGGTGGTAAATGGAGACAATTGGGAAATTTGCTTCAGAAGCACACTTCTGGTCCAAAGTAAAACACTAATGTAGATGCATCCGCTAATAAGTGTGATTAGGGCTTATTACTATCCAAGCTGTGTGCATTCACCTGCAGTCAAGATAACACATTTTACAGATGTAAGTTAACAAAGTAAAGGCAATAACTTTAATGGTGAAATATTTTCTCATTAATTTCTCTGTTCATAAAAAAAGTTCATTTATGTAATGTCAACTGTTTGCCCCTTGGACTTATTTTATTTTATTGCCAGGGAACAAATCCTTTTTGTTAAGAAATCTGATTACATGTTTGAGTTATTGACCTTTCTTTGGAACCTTTTTTTTTTTTTTAAAGATGCTCATTAAGATCTTTTGTCTACAAAACAAGTGTGTTTTCCTATGCCATAGAGCAACCAAATTCTAATTGCTGGCTTCATTATACAGAAAAGTAGAAGTGTAACAATCAAGAGCCTTATTACACATACATAATTGAGTTTCATTGCAACTTATGAAAACATAAACTGTCTTAAACACACTTGCAGAAAATGTTGCATCATCAAATCAACACTTTTATTATACAAAAGTAATTGTGTTTAAAGACACCAAACACATGTTACATATACAAGAGGAAAGCCACAACAAACTCTAATATGATTCAGAATTTTTAACAATGCTCAGATCTTCAAGAGTTGTTTTCGTTTTGCTTTTTAAATTAATATCACACAAAAAGAAGGTAAGTGGAACTTCCATCAATTGAACAGACTTCAGTAGCTTCTGGGTGAAGCCATTTGAACACAGTCTCATTTGATGCAGAACAGAGGATTCATTAAGAAATTTGCAAGGTAGACATCTGCAGCTGAGTTTATTGTTTAACCTAATTGCCCATCTTAGTATGTGCAGATAAGCTTTTACTAAATGTGTTTCATTTCATGGCTACTTCTTTTTATATGGTCAAATGTAGATACCTGCATTGTATAGGTGTCAACCTAGATGAGATCAACCCACTTTTTATCAGTCTTCAACATGAGTTATTAATATGGTTTGAACTGGGGTGTTCAGTCCTAATCAAAGGTGAAATTTTGTTGCTGCATTTTCTAAGAAAGAAGAGACATTGTCAGCTCATCTTCTAGTATTAAATTTGTGTCTTGGCCAGGACACGTTTAATTTTTTGTACTAGCCAGGATACGATGTGGCCAGGCTCCTGATGGTTTTCGATACCACCACACGTAATTTTCAGGGGAAGGGACTTGCTTCCAGAAAAGGACATTCCTTCTGGTCAGGAAAAAATGTGTCAGGAAAGAGCTGATCAGTGTTTGTTTACTGTTGAGAGTTTTCCATGTAAATTGCTTCTTTGTCTTATACTTCTATTATTAATATTGTTGTTGCTACTGTTAGCTTTCTTATTTCCTTGCTGTTTCCAGCACATTCTTCTTATCTCAACACATGATCTTTGCCTTTTCTACTTCCAATGGGAGAGGAATGGGGAACCAAGTGGAGGTGTGGTTTTAACGGTAGCACCAAATTCAAGAACACCATTCTTAAACCACAAAAGCCTTCACTTGCACCCAGTGTGGGGCATGAAGAGTTGAGATAACAACAAATCTGCCCAGAAAGGGCTGAAAGCAAACTTGAGTTAAGCATTTGTTGTATTAGGTACAGAGCCACTGGTCACCATGTTGCTCGATCTGTTCATGTGGTTGTGGTACCTAACTTTGTTATATTTCTGTATATGCAATATGTACTCCTTGTGGTGATCTTTATAAGAGCAGGGAGAGGGATCAGGATTGTTTTGTTGCTGTGCCATGTGATAGCAGCTTATGACATGTTAACATCAAGGACAATGAGGGTAATTTGGGATGTGTATTTTGTCACTCTCCTACCCATACCTTAGGCATTACCTCTGGGAGCCCAGTAATAGTCGTACCCAGCCTATGCAAAGAACAGAGGAGGGTGATTTTCCCCAGCTTTTCACACTCTTTTCCTCCTTCAGGCCTGTTGCAACAGCTTTTGAGGACTTTGAACTTCTTCTGGATGTTGAGAAACCCTGTTCTTGTTGCTAGATCTCCCAGGTTTCCTCGGTGCAGTCCATACCATGCTTAGAGTTGCAAAAGAGATTTTTAGGAAAGTCCTTCAGAGATCTGCTCACTGAAAGTTAGTAATTACGTCAGCTAAGATGGTAGTCCTCAAGCATACTGTTCCACTTCAAGTCTTGGTGTAGAACATGGTGTCTGGTCATTTATTGGGATATCCTGCAGCAGGTCTTGTTAGCACAAACATATCACTTGAGTCCAAGCTTGCCATTTGAGTTCCCATCTGTAACTCCTGAATGAAGCAGGTAGGAAATCTTTTGTGAGATCATTTTTTTTCTTGTCAGGTGTTTCTTCATGACAGCAATATGATATACATGGGAATGAGCATTCAAGTATGAGAACGACCCAGATAATTTAGGACGACATAGTGCAACACCCTAGGAAAATGTACATCTTGCACTGCATGATTAGGGGAACCAGATACCCAAGTTTAACTGGGTTGTATTATTTTGTCCACATTAAGCATACATAGATATGTATGTATTTACTGTGTTATCATTGAATCACAGAGTCATTAAGGTTGGACAAGATCTCTAAGATAATTTTGTTTAATTGTTATCTTCCATTTTCCACTGTCCCACATCTTGTATCTTTGGTTAACCTAATCTCATTCTCAAATTTTAAATTACTTCTTTAAGAAACACTTATAAATTAGTATTCAGATTACACCTATTGTTCTAATTATTACTAGTGATACTTGCTATTAATGAAAGATTTAAAATTTATTTTAAAGTACTAGCCTTGTTTGAAATATTGTCATGTTTTGAATAAACACATGGAAAGAGTCAACTTTCTACAAGAAGAGATTAGACTCTGAGGAGGATGTCATAAATTGGAATGAATGAGCTTTGTCAAGTGTTCATAATATACCCATAGCATAGAACAAGTTTTCTGGTCCCTATTTCAGAGCTTTATCTGAGAGATCACAATCCTAATTCAATCTCATCTTAATTAATTGAATCTTTTTGTAGTAAGTTCCATGTTACACCTTTTCCTGATCTTTGGCAATAAGTAATTAGTTCAGTAAAAGCATTTGACATTTTCTCCTGACCATTAATAAATACCAGCAGAGCTATTCATTCCAGTCAGTAGCACCTTTACTGTCTTCCCCCACAAATAAATTGTAAGAACAGGAAATAATGCTTTTTTTCGTTGGGTCTTACAGTGTCTCCTTTGTCTTATCCATCAACACTTTTGCTAGTATTTGTAATGTGCCTTATTGTGACATCTTTGCTTGGTTCCACATGTTTAATACAGTTCCTCTAACATTCAAGCACACTTTATAGAGATCTATTTGGAGACTGATATATGTGCACTATTAATTGTATATATTATATATAGTATATGAGGCGAGAGAGAGAAAGAGAGAATCTGATTACTCTAGGGCATCGGCTCCTTTCAACCAATAATAATTTAACATCTCTATTAACTACCTTTTGATGTTCTCTGTAGAGGGTACATACTGTTTTATATACAGGATGCATAATAAATTCCTATGAGATTATGCTGCAATTGAGTAGAAAGTCTATAATGCATAAGTGATGGAGCTGAAAAGCAGCTAGGAAGGATTTTCCTTACAAAATAAGGTCACATATTTATATCTCATAGGGCAACATGATGGGTGCTGAAGAGCAAGAGGCACTGAGTTGTACTTTCTGGTGTGCTAAGCCTTTCTGTGCATTCACTGCTTCTGGAAAATGGGGTGATACATGATAAGGAGAAGATGAAGAAATAAAACCCGTAGCCTTCTGAACCTCTGGCAAGGATTTGGTGTCACTTTCTCCAGAATAGAGAAAAACAAGAATAAAATTAATCTCAGCTATCATTAGCTAAATTAGGCATCTCTTCTCAAGTAGGCTAGCACTTTTAGTCGGCTTTATTAGGTGGCATTGTTGAACCCTCAGAGGTGCTTGCCTGTGCTACAGACACTGTCCCCCTTGATGCCAAAGGCAGCCAAGGAGACTAGCTCAGACTGGATGTGTCTCTCTTGCAATCCGTAGTTTGACAGTGGAGTATCCAGATCACTGCCTGAAAGAAAGATATTCGAATCCTGGCTGTATCTCTGATCCTCTGAGACTTCTGAATATATTTGAGGTTATTGTGGCTGGTATTGTGTCTTCCTGAGAAGAAAGGGAGCCTTATTCTAGTTTGTGTTGGCATATGACAGAGTGGGGATTTGAAATTGATTTTATCAGCTCCAGAAAGCACTGTCCCATCTATGCAAGGAGTTGTCACTTATTGTTGCAGATCCCATTCTGGACCAACCTGAAGTTCTGTTGAAGTGATGTGTTTTCACAGTAAGTTGTGATTTGGGAAAATCAGTGTTTTCCATTTTAGAGAAATATACTGAAAAGAAATCCCAGCTATCTCAACTGGCTAAATTTGCTCTGAAGATCTTTTCTTACTTTCTATCAATTTGAAAACAATTTTGTTTAACCATTTGCATTGCTTAAATGTGGAATTGTGCTCCCAAAATATTTTTTCCCAGAGTAGCTGCATATTAGGAAACAAATATTCTGATGTTCTTAGCTATAAATATAATTAAGAAAAGTTATTTAACTTTATTCATAGAGCCCTGAAAGTTTTGGGTTAAAAATAACGCTCAGAGAATTGTCAATTTTAAAAAATTATTTTCTGAAAATATCAGTTTGTCATAAATAGAATAGTCCATAAAAAAGAATGCATTCCAAACATAGAAGTCTCTTGGCCTGAAAGCCAGAACTGGGAAAAATGCGTAACAGCTAAAACATTACATGCTCCTTCTTAAACAAGAAGAATCCAAACAAACAAACAACAGCCAGAGCAAAACAAAAGTCCTAAGCCATGGAAGCTGGTTTAAGCAGTTTGCCTTTTGGGATGTAAATTCATGCATTACAATGAATCTTAAGAAATAATTTAACTTAGATTAAGTCAATTTTTGGAGCATCACTTTTTAAAAATGACACTTTTCTTACTCGGGATAAGATTGCCTTCTCAGGTATTCACAGTTGTCACTTATTAAATAAATAATTAAATTCTGGCTTGGTTTCACCTAGAGCCATTGCCACAACCTGTATTGCTACAGCATTTTTATATATTGCCTATGTGTTTGCCACTTCTCCACGGACATCCCCTTGTCGCGGGGGAGAAGCTTGTGTGCCCTTATGAGGTTGCGAGCTATGCTGGTGGTGGTTTGTGCCTCCGGTAGGGTCTCCCATGCTAGTCAGGTCTCAACTGAAGGGTCAGACAAAGTGTGTTCACGGGCACGATGGGCTCGAAGTCCCCGGGCAACCATCCTA
>VXBX01006589.1:8153-36646 GCA_013400415.1 Scytalopus superciliaris
AAAAAAAAAAAGAGAATTATACAGAGAAGCCTCACTAGAACAGAGAAAACACAAAACCTCCAAGGTATCCAAGGTAGGTACTCACAGTGGCACTTGGCCTTCCAAGAAACTTCATGTAAGAGTTTGTTTTTGAAAAAGCCATTCAAGTATCTCTTCCACATGGATGGTGGTGATGTGTTTTCCTGTAGGCAGGATTGGTTTTTATAGCCTCTGCAGAAAAAAGAGGCTTGAGTTCCTTTATTCTGTGGGACCATCTATATGCTGTATTCTTTAAGTAGATTCCAGTCACTTATTTAATATATAATTTCAATACTAGAGATTATGATGCAATTAATTACATCACTATAACACTGATAGAAGGTAAAAACTAGCTGCTCTTTGATGGAACTATTTAGGCATATATTTACAGTCGTGTAAGCTGTAACTTTTCCTCTTGCAAGTCCATCCGCTGTGCTATTTTGTAGCAATACCAAAAAAGTACAAAGACCAGATATGAAAGCTGTATATTTTATAATAAATAAATTTAATTCAGCTGTTAGAAGTTAGTGAGTTACCTCACATGTGTCTGAACGTATTTAAAAGTTTGATGTTCAGGTTAGATATCTGCCAATAGCAGTAAGAGTCAGACTATGGTTGCTGTATTACATCATCTAAGTTTTCTTACCTCTAATTTCACTTACTTTCCCTAGAGCTAAGAAATATTCATCTTTTTTCAATAATTTCTGGATGCTGCTTTTTTCTGGATGTCTGACAGCCTAGTTGGGACAGAGCTGTAGCAATAGCAGAAATGCAGAGGCTCAGAACTTACGCTGTACCTTGGAGGGAAGCAACCCTCCCAGGAGTAGATTTACTGCATAGAGACATGATAGAATTAAATTGGTGTTACACAGTTGTAGGATAACACAGACAAAGCTATTCCTATGGGCATGTGTGAGTACCTTGTTTAAGAAGCGACCTTTAAGAGTTTAATAGGAAAGTTTCCAAAATGTTCTTCCAATGTAAGTTTAACAATGTACAAAACTTCAAACAGAAATTGTTATGCATGTGTCCTTTGTCAAAATAGAGGGTACTTTACGTATTGCACAGTAAGAGGATATTTCTTCAAGAAAGACAAGTTCTTATTGTATATCAGATTTTCCACTGCAGAACAGTCAGACAGTTCCTACATCTCAATAATTTTCTGTATATTACAAGATTTTTATACTTACTATACATTTCACAGTACTGGAAACAGAACATGTTACTTTGTTTACAGGAAAGCATTAACCTCGAACTTGCTGACACCATCTTGTGATTTATACACTATCCCTAGCCTTTAGCTGATTTGCAATATTCAACCAAAAGCAACAAAATGTTACCCTTACTCAGACAACCAGTGCACTATGTAAACTGACCACAGTGACTGTGTAAACAGCCTGGTAATGGGGGTGGGGGCGGCTAGTTTAATTTACCGAAACAAAACAAGACAAAGCACATTCAAATCCAAGTTAAATATTCTTCCTCGTGTCTTGCCCAGAAGGCCTTCAAATATCAGCATCAATGAGCTCCTGTGCAGGAACTTGATACTGTTTATGGCTGACAGTGTTCCTATAGAAGTCTGTCCCACAGAACACAGTGCTGACATTGTCCTTAAGATGTCAATAACATTATCAAAGGAGTCTTTACCACAAGTTTGATGACTAACTTCTAACAACCCTAATTTCTCTATTCATGCATTTGCTAAATGATTTTGAAGGGCTTTTTAAGCAATACAATACCATGAATTAGTTATTATTTCTTACATGAAACTGCTGAAAAAGAGCCAAAATTCAAAGCCTTGCTTTAAATCAGATACGTTGGGAAGTGATCAAGATCTAGCTGAAATCAATATATTTCAAGAGCTGCAAAAGGTCATTAGTCTGGATAATGAATCTCAGTGGATGGACTGTCTCCCAAACAGAATGACTTCACATCTCACGCACATCACTATTTTTTTCTCTGTAAAATCTCAAGTCTGACAGTCTTAGAGTTCGCTGTTGCTCTTTAAAGCAAATAATATGGTATACTAACATTTTCACTAGTAGCAATGGTGACTGCTAGTCCAAATATTTGTGGGACTCGTCCTGTTTACCATGTTTATTGGTGTCCTGGAAGAGTTGCTGGAGTGCTCTCTCAAGAAGTTTGCGGATGTGAGTGTGACTACTGCACCTAGGGGCCCTTCTAGCAAATGGAGATAGGTCCTCCACAATGTGGGGGGAGGACAAGAGATAATAGATGGTTCTACCGGATGTGGGCAGAGACTTGCTTCCCATGAGGGCATCACACAGTGGAGTAGGTAGCCCAGGGAGACTGGTATCCAGCCTCAGAGGTTTTAAAGACAGGGTTAGAAAAATCCTGGAACATCCTCCTCTGGTCTTCAGGTTGGCACTGCTTTGTAACAAAAGTGGGACAGGAGACCTATTTGTTCAATTTGTTTTGTTGTTGCATGTCCTATGTCTCTATAAGACAGAATTTGGTTTTATTCTACTGCAAAGTATGCTAAGAGTTCTGGTATGTGGAAAATAACAGGGCTGACTGATTCTGACAGTTGTTGAGCCTGTTCCTACCCGTAGTCTTGGTTATGCACTTGGTATCTCTGATGTACACACAGCGCATTTCTGGATCCTGAGCAAGTCCTATTCTTCACTGACAAAGCACATTTTCAACAGTTTTCCGGTTTTTTGAAGATTTAACATAGACATATTGCTATTTCCAGTAGCACAGACTGATGAGAAAATATCACAGAAATACAGTTCATTTTACACAGGGCCCCCACCATTGGAGACTGTCTTATTTCAAAGGTATATTCAAACTAGCCTGAAACCCTTACTCTGTTGATAAAATAAGACTCTTTATAGTAGTGAACTGCCTTGTAGAAATTCTAACACTCACACAGCTTTTGAAAAACCCTTGTTCCTCACACAGTTATTTCTCACCATCCACCTCCAGGACCCAGAGGCTGTTATGGGGAGTCAGTGGTTTCTGTGTGGTCCTGTCCCACCTCTCCCGTGGTATCTGGACATTGCTCAGAGAGGCATCTGTCCATGATTACAGATCTCCCTCATGTCATGGGTCACATCACCAGGAAAGTGGGAAGGTTCAGGATGACAAACAGAGTAATCTGTCACTGTCAACTCCATGGGATCAAAGGAAAAACAAACCATATCTGTTTTGGCAAATGGTGAAGGAAAGAGGAAAAGCACAGGCTATTAGGTTAATGTAGACAGACAGGACTGACCTCTGCTATCTAGATTAGTTTATTTTGCTGCACTACTTTGCATACTGAAATCAGTTTTGTCAGGGAACCTCCAAGCACTTTGCAGAAGATGTAATTAAGAGCTGTGACACCTCTTTGAGATACAAATGTAGTCACTCCACAGCGGGGGTCACCCTCAGAGAGATGCTAAGTCTCTCAGGTGAGTAATTGAAAAGTAACGAGGTGTTTTGGCTTTGGCAACCATCAGATGTAAGAGTGACAATGGCACGGGCACTGTAGGGGCACGGTGACAGCACTGGTGAGAATTTATCTCAGGGCTATGAGTGCACAGGTCAGAGCTGAAAAGAAAGCTCAGTATTGGTGAAGTTAGTTTAGAGGATGACGATCTCTATTGAAGATTGGAAAGGAGCTTTGGTTAAGGTGAGGAACTTCTAACTCCAATTTTCAAACAAATGACAGATTTTTACCATGTTGTTCGTGTTACCCTTAAAATATTGAACTGAAAAATTAGAATGAGTAATATACAAGCTACATCTGCTTCAGCAATCCCATGCATGCAATCACATTGGCCAGCATTAATCAAGAGCAGTGAATTCAGCTTCCACAATACAATCAGTTCTTGTCCTCAGCTTCTGGGAGTTCATAATTCAGTCTTACTGTCATTTCTTTCCTCTTGTATGTTCTTTCATGAAAAGTAAACCTGCACAGAAAGAAACCAGGCATTAACTCTTGGAACCTTTAATGTGCTACAAAACCTGAATTAGAAGTGCTAATGAAATTTTCACTGCTGAAAACAGACTTTGCTAACTGATGTATGTAGTGAGAAAGGGGGCCATATAACCAATGGAAATAAGAACTGTGTTCATTTCTAATATGCCTTGTTCATCTTTGCTTGAATTGGCAGAACACCAAATTAGAGTTTCAGTTAAGATGCTTCTGTTAATTTTCAGTAATTAAAATAAATATATGTTTAACCATTTCCACTGGACTCTATTAAATCCAGTATATTTGACAAAATATCTTTTAGAACAATATCTACAAAACTTAGTAACAGTTGTAATGCCCTTTGTAGAGCATAAAATTAATTAGCTTAAAAATCCAGATTCTAATCTGCAAAAGCAGCTCATCACTAAATTACTTGCACTTCCATGGATAGACGCTGTTGTTACTTACTGAGATTTTTTTGTTTCCCCTAGGAGCTGAGTAATGATGAGCAGGAACAACTTAAATCAGGAAAGCTGATAAGATTAGTGTCCTTGACTATATGTCCCATCCCCACTCTACAATCAACTGATCTGGAAATCAAGCAGCTCCAAGATTCACAAAATAGCCTTGGTTCACAGGCCAGGAGCTCAGGTTCTTGCAGGTATGAACTGTTGCAGTTTTTTTTAAATCTTGCAGGTCCTGTTATTTTAAAACTATTTTCCAGATCCTAAACACTGGACCCAACACTGCTTCAATTCAATGAACAAGAGACAGATTTAGAGGAAACAGTAGTGAGTCCAGAAGGACTCATTGTACAAATATATAAGTATTTCCAGAGAGATCTTCGACATAACACTAAGAAGTTGTGTCGTAACTTAGCTACTGTCAAAACACAGCAAATTCTCTTTTTTATCCAAAATTCCTTTCCCTGTGACAAAAACTTCTAACTGAAAACGTATGTTTCATTTTGCTGAAGAAAATACACTGAAATATACTGTTACCACTTTCATTTCCATTAAAAAAATCAGAAAGTGTCCTCTATACCAGCAGCAAGATGAGAAGGCAATTTTGATTTTGACATGGACTCCAAAATGTATAATGAAATCAAATGTTTGTATTTGTTATGAAAATCCAAAGTAAATGACACTGAAAAATTGAAAAAAGAGACAGCTTCACTTGGAGGAGTGTGACTTCAGAAAAAAACATCATTAGAAGCAAGGAGTTCCACAGTTACATGGGGAGAAAATGGAAATTAGGTAAGAGACAGAAAAGACGAAAAAAGTAGCAGAGTTGCATCGCACAGGGTATTGTCCTGAGAAATGGGCACTTAGCAAATGAGGTAGACAAAATGAGCAGAAAAGAGGGCACCTAATAGGGAAGTAGATGAAGTAGCTTGAAAAGGAAAAAGAACTGGCAGCTGAGACAAAAGCCAACAGATAAACATAAACAGTGCTATGAAATCAAAGAAAATGAGACATGCATACACAATACTTAGAGAAGCAAGAAAGCCAAACCACCAAGCTCTGCCAGGGGATCAGACCCTGGAAGATTCATCTCGCCAAGAATTATGAGAAGTCTTTTTATTTTTCCTTTCTTATTCTTGCCAAAAGATATAAACTCTATCTATTTACTTAGGGAGGTGGGGAGGAGGGGGGGGGAATTGTGTTGCAGCACTCCAATTTCCCTTGGGTAAAAAGGATGCTGTAACAAAAAATTCCTGAACAATTTTTTCACAATATATCCAGGGACTCTGGAAGGGCTTGGTAAAGCTAAAATTATATAAAGTCTGTCTACCAAGATGATCTATACAAAAGGTGGAATCATCATGGTTCATATTCAAATACACTTGTGAAATCTGAGCAGTTGTGACACACTTAGACCCACTGCAATCAACAAAACTATTGCCAATAATGAATTTAAATCAGGAAATTGTAGTCTGATTCCAAGAAGAACTGCAAGGCTGACAATATAGCTCTTCCTTTCTAACAATAGTCTTAAGTTAACTTTGCAAATGTCACCATTTTACAGACCCTTACAAAGAAGGTGAAGCAAGAAGAATGGATATATACTCTCTTGGGGACACATTTGGTTGCTGACTGTTCAACAGGATCTAAACAAGCACCTGTTTACTGATATGCTAGGTCTAAAAAAAGCTTGGAGAAACTAATTCACCTCTATGATTAAAATTAAAAACAAAACAAAAAAATCTAAAAAAACAAAACAAAACCAAACCACCACCACCGCCCCTCCAAAAAAAACCCCAACAAAACCCAAAAACAACAAACAAACAAACAAACAAAAAAAACACCAAAAAAACCCCAAACAAACAAACAAAAAACATAAAAAACCAAAACCAGAAAACAAAAGAAAAACTGTCAACCATGGTCTGTTCAGTGCTCCAGTACAAGCACTGACTGTACTTGATCCGAGCTCTGAGTGTACACAGGGGTTGGTGAGTTCAGCTGACGGCTGAATTAAGGTCAAATGGCACACAGAGTATAGCTCCTCTCTCAGCTCCAATCCTGTGAGATTTTATCTGACAATGTTTTCCCTTGCTCACACCTTTCTTCATGTCCTCAAAGAACTAGAGTAGGCAGCAGGCATTGCACCAAATAAATCTCATACAGCCTAAGCAAAATGCTGGCAGGACATGGGAGCTGCTCATCAGGGACTAGTTTCAAAACAGTCTCTTACCTTTCTGCCCTATTCATTCAGTTTTTAAGTGTTGACTGGTCTGTGCCTGGCCACAAGACCTTCAAAACCAAAATGAGGCTTTTGCTTATTTTAACCACCCAAATTTGTGAAGTCACTTAGTCTACATTATTCAGAAACTAACCCCATTGGCATTAATGAACCTTGCATTTGAAGCAGCTGGAAATTTTCCAAGAGCAAGTGACATTGCATTTCTTCGTAATTGTAGTCCTCACTTTTGTAATCTTCTCTCTTCTTCTATGACTGCATGACATAGTTGTGAACTTTAGCTTCACATCATGCTGTAAAACATTGCTACAGTCCACAGGCACTATTTTCAAAATACAACTGTGCTCTAAACCAGCTCCCCTTTTTCAGCTACCTTTTAAATTACATCATTATTGTGTTATTGACTTGATCTTGAATAAAGTGATGCTGAAGTATGTGGAAATACATGCTACGGATGCACTGCCTTTAGGTAAAGTCTCCAGAAGCAATATAACCAAATCCAGCTATTCTCAGATTCTTTTTGTAAGCCAACTGCCACAAAGAAATAGCAGCATTTTAATGAAATACTTCCTAAATATACTTCAAAGATATGAAAGGCCTAAGGAGATTGACCATGACAGAATACCAACAGCTGAGAGGAGGAGGGCATTCATTCCTGAATAAAAGTTGACCCTTAAGCTTTGTGTACTTTTCCTTGTATAGTGTAAGGGCTGGTCTTAGGGCAAGGACATGATGAACTGGAAGTGAGTCCTGACCAGGTACATTAGGAAGTGACATATCTCATACTGTTCCTGTAACTTCTGTACATATGCTATTTCCTGTTAATGTACATAGGGAAGTGCAATTTTTCAAACCTGGAAAAACAAAACCCGAACACACTGCTGGATTCCCCCAAGACTCAGATACAAATATCCAGATGAATACGTTTTCTACTTTTAGTATTTTTATCATTCTTTTTCCAAAGCTTGAAGTCAAACATGACACTATGAATGTATGGGCATTTCGACTAAGGTGGCTCTGAAATTCAGCTGCATCTTATATATACATACACACATCCATACATATACACATATACATACACATACACAAATACATACATACATATACATACACATACACACACACACACACACACACACATATAGATATATGTATGTATGTATACATAAAAATATGTCAGACCCAACGTACAGGATACAGGAGAGGTATATACTCAGATGTAGAAGGAAGTAGAGAACAGTCTGTTACTTTCTCAGACCAGTGAAACCTGCTCCCAAGAGAAATTTAAATTTGTGCAAAGTGAAGCTCTGCCAACATATGTTGGCATATCAGGAATCAAGGTCTGGGAACTGCCTGCACTGCTGTAGCTTGGGGCAGGGGGAGGGGACGGAGGCTTAGGAGGTATGCAGTTGTTGTGCACACAGGGACAGATATCTGAGAGCTGCAAGCTTGATCTTTTTCCATGACCTAAGCAATGGTTAAAGATTTCCATTCCTCCTAGATTCAAGTCTCACCCTAAGGCTAGCCTTCATTGTGTCAGTGGCTTTGGATACACACCAGAGCTCCTGAAATCTCTGTAATTTTAAGACAGATGTATACAAGGTTATCCATGCAAGGTTGGAACAGGCAAGAGCCTTCATTTGTCAGACTAATACCTATTTCTATTGGAATAGTATGTCTCCCCTTTTAACCTGGTTAATAGATATATTAACCACTAACTAATAAATTAAGTAGCATAAAGCAATATTAATAGCAACTATTTTTTTCCCCACAACAATTTGTAGACTTGGAAAGGGAACAGCACAGTATTACATTACACAGCACGTGTTTCTGTGGAATTCTTAAGGGAAAACAGAGCCACATCACCTGCCAGGAGGTCTGCTGCAGGCCAGCAGACACATGCAGTACACAAGTCCTTCTAACTGGATTAACCAAAGACTGCAAGAATTTTGCATAATATACATTTGCAGCCTATACAACATGCATGTTTTCTCATGTGAAAAGCAATATTAATCAGTGAAGAGACACACAGTGATACTGCTCAGTTGCAGTAGATTTACTATGGGAACTTCTGATATACTCAGGGCTTACAGTAGTCTTAAGTTTAGCAATACACTTCTTTAATACTCTCTTCCATTGAGTGAGTGTCTCATTCTAGCAGAGTTTTCCAGAACCAGGGTAAAATCACGTGTGGTAGTTAAACTGTATGTGTACAGTCCAAGACGAAGGTAAGCTTTGTGTTAAGACATCCTTGAACTGCATTAATCTCAGAAAGGATAGTGTTTAAAGAATGAGAAACTCCCCTGAGGGACAAGAAAAGAGCAGGAGATGTTCTGAAAGGAGAACAGAGGCAGCACTTCAGGAGCACACTGTCTTATTTAAAGAATGAAGGCTGACTTTTGCTCTAAATTAACCTATAGTCAATTTTCAGATAAAAGTTTAAGGTACTTCCTTTGCAGAGACCCACTGTCATGTAGTAGTACCAATCACTCTGCCAAAGAACTAAAGGCAAAAGGGCAGCTCACGTGGTACAAATAAGATGGTGTTATACTCCAAGCCAGATCAGAGTGTATATTTGTAAAATTCTTCCCCAAGACACCTAATGTCAGGAATTCAGAAACAGCAGTTTTTAACCATAAGAAGGTCTGTAGGTTGTGTTTGTCCTGTCAAGCAGATGATATCTGCTAATGACAGTTATCTCTGGAGTTCACTGTAATGATACCAGTACAATGTAAAAATACTGTTTCCTTTTCTTTCAGCATGTGTGAAAAGGAGAGTCGTAAAAGGGTTTTTCTTTCCTAAATTACTTTGACAGCTTCTGTGCACCCATTACATAAACTACACTCAGGTTCACATATTCCTGGCTGTCCCAGAGTCAGGAAGAAACCTATAAACAAGGACATAGCTTCTTTCATAGTTACTCCAAGATTCCCCCAAACTGGGTTGACACTGAATGACAGAGGAACACCATCACACATCATGACAAAAGGATGAGGAAACATGCCTATCCTCTTCACAGCAGTCCTCAGAAATGCCCAAAGACTCATTTCTCCCAGCATGATGAAATGCAGACAACACACCAGTGAAAATGGACTGTGCATCAGTGTTAAACTATTCACACCTCATTGAAGAGCTAAATGGAGACAGTAAGCAAATCATTGTGACACGGTATAACTCAGTTCATGGCAGAACCAAAAAAAAAAAAAAAACCAAACAAAAAAAACCCAGCCAAACAAAAAACAAACAAACAAACAAAACCAATAAAAAACAAACAAACAAACAAACACCACCCTAAAAAGCCCCAGCATCAAAACTTCATCTGCACCCCATGGCAGGCATAACATTTGTCTTCTTGACATGTGTTTGTGTTTATGGAGATTTTTTTTTTTTGTGTGTGTACGTGATGTTTAGTACTGTCACAGCTCAACACCTTTATTTAGAACGGATTTCATGGATTTTATCTTCTTCCAACAGGGTATGGTGACCTTACACAACTACACACATTGGTGTGTCCTTCTGCATGCCAAGCCCACAAAGACCAGCAAAAAGCAGCAAATGACACAGTTTCCACTGCTCTTGGATGTGCGATCTGGCTCATAACTGACTTCAGAGTACACAACTCACTCAAAACCCTGTCTACAGTGGAGAACATAACCAATCCACAATGGTGCAACATCTCTGAAACAATGCCATGTCTCTGGGGCACACCAGCCAGCAGTGTCCATCTTTAGAAGATTTCCCCTAAACCAAAATATGAAAAACCAGTGCCTGGTTAGAGGTGTTTCAGCCCCAGGTGAAATATGCTGTCCTCACCCTATCCTGGCTTGTTTGTACTTCTGCATGGGGTCACAATCTTCAAAAGCTTTTTGTGATGGAGCATAACCCACTATTGTTTCCTTTTCACATCATGATGGAGCTGCACTCAGCATTCTATTCTATAGTCTTGGAGTATCAATATAACTGAGGCTGGGTTTTCTTTTCAAGGTTTTTAAAATTTCGGGATGAGTTGTCAAAGTGGCAAATTTCCCTTTTCTTTGGCACTAATGTTTCTGACCAAGAAAATGGCTGTGTATTTTCCCTTTTTTCCATCTTGTATGGTTACCACTCCCTCGGACTCAAATGACTCTAAAATTTTCACTGTCATCTGAACAATGATGATTTTGTGGTGAAAGTGCTGACATCGTCCTGCCCCTGGTAAGAGTTTGCTGTCCAGAAATTACTAATTCCTTCTGTCCAATTCTGGAAAATTGTACAGGGTACTTAATTGTATGTGCTGAAGATGTGTTTCAAAATAACATTACTTAACCCTGTCTCTGAGCTCACATGAGGTATTACAACACCTTTATTTGTGTGAGGATCTAAAAATGGAATTAACAACAAAGAACCATGACTTTGGACTAGTCCAAATCTTGCTATTATTTCTTTTTTTTCTCATTTCCATAAATTTGTTTGACAGTATTTACTGCACTGTATCACAGTGAAGTTATGAACCCTCATTCATTCCTTACTAAAACAACTTGACTGTTTTGAGATGTCCAGATGAGAGCGACAGCAAAAGGATATCCTAAAATATTGTATATAAAAATTGGAAAGTATTACTGTTGCATCATTTAGAGGCCATTCTGATCTTAAACTGCTGGTATAATGTTGTTAACCATTGTGCATTTTGATTCATTATAGCAGTATCTCACCACATAGAGCTTATAACTTCAAGTGCAGAAATGTTAGATATTAATAGCCCTTTCTATTTAGGAGACTAGATGGAGAATAAGCTACAACAAGGTTTAAAATACAAATAATCACTGCCTCAACCAAGACAAAACTGTATTAAAATGAAATTGTTTGTGGCATCTATAACTCCTCTTCAAGGTCTTTTGATAGCTTCTAACTTTCACATACACTGACTCACTTTAAAATCCTTTGAGTAATTTTAAAGATTTTTCTCATCTTTCAGAATAACTGTCCACTCCCTGAGGAAGACAGAACAACCTGCTTTTTCTATGTATGTTCCCTTTTTCTTCCTTTTTGCCTTTCAAAAGCACCTTTCTGCTGCTCCTTCCTACCTCTCCTGTACTCCTTGCACACTCATACCACATACATTCTTATTTCTTTATGCCAGAATTAGATAAGCTTCAGAAAAGACACTGCCTGCTTCAGCAGACTGTCAAGTGTTTTGACAGGCGACACTTTGGTTTGCAAAGTTAACCTGCAAACAATTTTTGGACAAAGGTGAGTGGGTTTGTGCTCTGTAATGCTTCAGAGACAGCCTTTGCAACTCCCCAGCTCTCCCACCAATCCATGGTCCAGAGCCAGAGCGTATACGTGGATTTCACGCTCAGGGACACAAAGGGCTCAGTTGTTCTCCCGCTGAAGCCAACTGCACTTTCAGAAGCAATTGCACCAGAATTTCAGTGAGCTGACTGCACACGGCTGAGGAGGCACACCCTCCATGCATCCCAAGTCAGTAGTGCCCCATTCCAGAAGGGCTTCTCCTAGCTCCATTTTCCATATCTTCAACCTCATTAAACAAAGTTCATCAAGAAGACCATATCCTGTTCGCCCTTTCAGGAAAAATAGTGTTAAAAGTGAAAAAAAAAAATTGAAGAGACAGATAAGTGACCATCATCCTTTCCTTGTTCCTGCAGACCTGGCATCAGAAGTGCTGACACCACCACTGATGTTGTGTCCTGGATAAGGGATATGCAAGCTGGCTGAAACATGTTACTGAGCATACCTCAGACAATTTTGAAGTTGGTAGGCCTTCTGGACATCCTTCTAGACTAAGTGTACATGGCAGGATGGAAGAATACATCTTAAAGTCACAAAAGATGGCAAGTCAAGATTTATAAAAACAAGTAATTATTTTTTTCTTCCAGCACAACTACACTCTGGTGTAGCACTGCCCAGTAAGACAAAATTGTATTCAGTGATAGCTGTTTTCTAAAGGAAAAAGGCACATGGGAGTTCAGATTATGTCATCTATCACAGATGCTGCTTGTACTGTAAAAGGACAGCTGCAGCTGACGACAAGGTGGGGCGAAGTGTGACACCTCTGTTGGCCTCCCTTCAGGAGCACTGAGGCAGTGCACACCACATGATAAGTTTCTTAATTGTTGATAGCATATAATTGGGACAACCTAAGCCTTGTTTACAGATTGCAGTAAGTTTAATCAAAACACTTGGGCAGACTGCTGATGTTGGGGCAGAAGGCTGTAGAGTTAGGTGGCATAAACTATGTAAAATGGAGTTCTTCCTCAGTACTCACAAGGCTGGAGCTACTGTTGAACTGTGCTTAGTGTGCTCCGTTCATCCTCATAACCTTTGGACTTCTTTTGGGTGGGAATAAATTATGTTCAGATTCAGCCCTCAACACAGATTTGATGTATTCAAGACAGATATGTTCAAACCATAAATGATTGGCAGAGATGTCATCAATATCTCAATATCACCAATCACCTTGACCCTCTCACAGTTTACATTGCAGATAATAGTAGCTTAAAGATATGCATAATTCAGAGTGAATTATTTCTGTGTCAGTTTTACAAAACCTTTTAAGGTGTTAACATCTGCAACACAAAAATATTTGAAAAGAGATGAAAAAGATTATATGAGAAATAAAGATCTCCTTATTTATTCATCACATACTTTCTGGAGCTTTTTGCTCTTCAAATTTGTTCTAATATTATCAGAATTGATTTCTAGTCTCTCTGATCCCAGAGGAAATGTCTTCAGTGAAGCTCTCAGTGGATAACTGTAATGAAGAATCGGCTTGCAGAGCTGTTACTATGGTACTCTTAAGTGTAGAGCTTCTAAAAAACTAACTGATAAGAAAATTCCAATGCACTATATTTAGAAGCATTTAATTTTCTAGCTTTTCACATAAAACAATTAAGCAATTGAAAGTCTACATATAAATTGTTTATTTTTTATTGCAGCATGGTATCTTTTAAAACTGTTTTTATTGGCTTTTAAATAGGTAAAAAGTTTAGAAAAAAATCCTGCTTACAGTACTCTCAAAAATAAAATTTGAAGCAAGAACTTATTGTTAGGTTCTCTGGGTTTTGATTTGGTTTGGTTTTGGTGGTTTCGTTTGGCGTTTTTTTGTCATTCTGAGAACCAAATCCCTTAAACCCTACTAGAAAATACTTATGTACAAAGAGTTCTACTTGAATGTTTACCTTACTTTATACTCTAGAAAGGCATTTTAGCAGTGGTACTACTTTCTGACTCTCTTGGAAAAAGCCCAGGTCTATTTTTAGACTCCAGCGTCCTAAATTGTGTACTGTATCACACAGGGCAATGCAAGCAAAAATGGAAAATTCTGCTTCCTATTATTTTTGAGTGCAAGCCAGCTCTAGCCCATTTCTGTAGGATAGCCCAGCTAAAAGTCCTCTATAGTCACCACTGAAACCATTATGAGGAATATGGGTTTGTTACAGGCACAACTGTTATTTCACATGAAGAAGAGTGAGTGGAAAATAATGGAAAATAACACCAAAACACACATACACCTCTGCAGAAATTCCTATACTGTTATTACAAATCAGTTTATACTAACACAGTTATTAGAACAGTTCCTATTAAATTAAAAAAAAAAAAAGGTAAAAAAAGGAGAAAGCCACCCCTTTCCACACTGCTTATAATGAATTGCCTGCCAGCACACAATTAATTTCCTGCAAACCTGCTCGGTGGTGCCCTCCTCACTTCATGGCCGTAAGGGCTGAGCAATTTGTTGCTGTAATGGCTTTCTTGTTCCACTTTTAAATGAGGTAAAATGCTCCACAATGACACTTTTTTAGTGCTTACCACCTACCCTTGTCTGCAACCACTTGAAACTACTCACAGCTCTGGCAACGAGATTCGACTATAGTGATGTTTCATAAATGCACAGCTTCACAGGTAGGGCAAGGAAATTGATAGGAAGATAGCTACTGTTGATAATTAGATTGATAAAGGTAATTTGAAGAAAAAAAAAGAAAAAAACATCCAAATGACCCTTTGTGTCTTTGCATCTTTTCAATATATCTGGCAATAATTTTACCTTCAGTGGTTTTACAGAACGAGGAGATCTCACCACAAATAAACAAAGGTTTTTCACTCTTGCAAAGGCTTTGTATTCTCAAGTCATGTGAAAACAAAAATTAACTGCTGGCTTTGTAGCATCCAAGTGAGGCAAGCACTGGCAAGACAGGAACATCCCATAAATAACTCCCGAAAATGATCTAATTTGTGGTTAGGATAATATTACTTTCCTCCTCTGCAGAGACCTAGAAAACAAGTAATGAAAAGTACTATATAGATGATTATCAAATGATTATATTAGAACCATGAGTATTATAATCTTAATATGAGTTATGAATTATTTCATTATAAATTATTTCATGCTGTTTTCCCTTCACTAACTTTTCAATAAGAGATCTTTGTAACATTTGTAAATAGGTGACTATATTCTGCAGGAACAAATTTCACCTATTCTCCCCACTGACTACCCAGAAAGAGATGCAGTTGTTGGGGTGCATACCAGGGAGATCATGGGGTCCCTGTTCCAACCCTTTGCATGCTCCCAGCCTGGATAAAACAGGATTGTGTTACAGAGCACCGACACCATCTGTGTGACCACCCTGCTCTATAGTCTATGCTGTATAGACCATGCTGCATTTTCCAAGCTCACTCTCCATTCATACTCACCAGCCTAAAATATTGGGCCTTTTGAAAGGACAGCTTTTACTAGCTGTGCTTTTTTGTGTCCAGTTTCTTATGCTTCACATAAAAGAACACATCAAGGACAGTTATTTGAATATGGAGAACATAGTGGAGTTATACAGTGGGATGAATCAGAAGTTTTAAGGTGTAGATATATATATATATATGCATATGTATGTTGGCATGTGCATGTTGATTTTCTTACTTTTTATTACCTTATTTTAAAATATATTTCTTTAATTAAATATTTCTTTCTTTAAATTTTCCTCCAATGCTTAACTTTTCTCACACTAAAAACAATTTTATCCAAGCAGAATTGCTTCTAGTAAATATCAAGAGTATAAGCTTATAAAAGACTCAAGGCCTAGAAGCTATAGAGCAGTATGGAGAGTCAAGAGTGCTTAAATCCAATGTTGATTTCCTAACTGAATTCCTAAGTAAAGGAGTTGTTAAGTCATTTTACCTGTTTCCCTGTTATTTCACAGGGTTGTTGTAAAAATTGTATTTTGTGGTCTCAAGAGGCAGGGAGGGGGGTATGAGTTTGCCAAGTGATTTTATGGTTGTTGTAACTTTCAAGAAGCCTGAAAAACCAAATCCTTAACAAAGACTTTTCCCTCATTATTTTTACCATTGCTTAATTATTGCAGGGAGTATTGAGACATGGCTTTCTAAACCAAAGATGTGAGATACTGATTTTGTAAGGGGAGAAAGACAAGAAAAATACATAGGTTTGTATAAAAACATGAACCAAATACTTTAGGGCAAGTTTTGCCTTCATTAAATTAACTTTTGCTCCTGTAGGCAGAAAGAAATCCATGTGCTCTACATATGATGCCATTCATTCAGCTAGCCATAGTAAATAGACACTGAGAACAAATGCTCAGCTCATAATACCCATTTTTATTAAGGTTTTTTTTTTTAATTTTTTGATAACACTTCCTCCTGCCCTACAACAAGCCTGAAAGCTCTTACTGGAAAGTGAAAGATATTTTTATCCTGCTGGTTTTGAAGAAGACTTTTTTGGAAGCTATTTTTGGATTGACCCTGTTTCAGAAGCTGAATAAGAGCCTGCTTTTATTTATATATTTACTTACTTACTTACTTATTCATTTTCATCTCATTTTCTTTTCTTTATTTCCCTCAGAGTTCAACACCAGACGTGAGCTGGACCACAGAGTAACCCATCAGATATGCCTCTGACATGGAAGTACAGTGATCCAAGATTCCACATCTACATTCCCTGGGCAGTCTGGTGCTTTTACATTCAATCTGAAGGCTGCAGATGGTCTCGATGGTTTTTGATCAAGTGCAATTGTATAAACACAGATGTATATACACTCTGCCTCACAGGGCTGACTTCTTTGGCAGCAGCGTGCACAGCTCCCATCATACCCAGGGAGAGAATAGACTCCTGGGTGTGTAAGTTCATTGTTTGGTTCCTCCACTTTGAAATATTATATTTTTAGAACCTTGGTTTTAAACACTCACTATAAATCTGACAGCAAGTGTTACTGAACTCCCAACTCTAAATAAATAGTTTAAAATAAAAGTTGTATAAATACTCATCTGTGCCAACAATACAGTTTGAAAGAAAGCACAGTAAACACAAAGTAAATTAAACGGGATCCACTTTCATGGGGTTGATGGCTACTTAAACCAGTTATTATAGAGAAGATTTTGTTGTGTGGTGCGACAGCACGTACCCATGTGGCTAACCAAGAGCTGGTTGAAAAAACAAACCCCACCCATACCTAGGAGCAGTGCCATGACCAGACCACAATTCCTGTGAGGCATAAATTTAATTTGCTGAAAATGAAGTACAGGCACTGTCGCAGCTCATTAGACAGCAGCAGACATATTGCAAGAGAAGAAAGTGGAATTTGGTGGAAGGTCCAATGTCTACATGTGCTGTGAATGAACCAGACTATTGTTTTTTGATAAAGGAGTATTGTTTTGAATGTGCTGGGTAACTAAGTAAAGCCAGCACAATTTTTTGGCCAAATATAGTCTCTTGCTCACTGCTAAAAATCCTAGCTTTTAAATTAGGAGCTGAAGTCATTGAAAAAAAAGTTTACATTCCTGCAGCCAGCTGCAGCAAAGCCAAGCAAATGTTTGGCTTAATATTCATCTCTTTCATGAAACTTTCTTAAACATCTAAGACAGAATATACCATTTCTATTATTTAGTAATTTGATGCTTAAAGCATTGGGTTTCTTCCCTTCTTTTTTCCCCCTCTTCTATCTTTTTTTTTTATTTATTTTATTTTATTTTTAACTTGTTCAGAAAAGATTCAGTAGAGTCACTGCTGTGGTATTAGGCTATGTGAAGCATTTCATAACTTAAAGAAATCATGCTTTCAGCTTCTGGCACCAGCTCCAATTGTAGGTCACAGTTACTAGCAGTACGTTTTTTGCTTTTAGGGATTGAGTTTTGTTTTGGTTTGTTGGGCTTTTTTCATATCCCAAGCCAGTGCAAAAGAGGAAAAGAAGGTGTTGTTTTTCACAGTAGCTAGCAGCAGTGGGTATACAGGTCTAGAAAAGTAGCAGAACTTAGGAGACCACTGTTAAATATAGTGCAAACTGCTACATCACTTTAGGGCAATGCTCTGTGAATTACATGCTGTGAAATTATTAAAATGGATAGAGCAACTGCTGGAAATCTGAATTGTCTTCCACATCCTTTGATATATTTGGTGCTCACTGCTTTTAGCTACCCCAGCAGGCCAGCATGGGTTTTTTGGATCCTGAAATTGAGTCTGAATGAGCCAGCCCCATTCATGTCCCAAAAACAATGCCAGGACCAAGATGGAGGCATGCAGCCCATGCCTTGTGCCTTCAAGGAGACACTGGGAGTGTTTGATTCCATGAGGTTTGCCCTCCCAACCCCCAGAGCAGCCACACAGCCAGTATCACTTGCTTGTCCTTTCTTCCCACTCATGCACTGAGGATATCACCCAATAAAACAATCTCCCTAGTAAGTTAGTTTTTGGGTACATTTTTATCAAAACAACAAACCAAAAATTTCTCTATTCACTATTTCATCTACCTTTTCTACTCCTTATTTTACATATTCACACATATTCACATTTTCTTAATACCTATATGTTCTGACAGTGTTTCCTTCAGAAACAAGCTGTGATGGAAGATTCAGGGCCAGCCCAACAAGGATCATCACTGCAAGCACAAAGGGAAAACCAAGACCATCTAGGGATCCAGCTGAATGCTGAGCACAGCTAATCTAAACTTTCAGCAGTATGACTGCCACATGGAAGAAGAGATTAGCTGAAAGCAGCTGACTCTTCTCTTTTTCAGGCTTTTTGTTTGCTGTATTAAGACAATATTCAAACCAACAAGTTGATCCTTCCTAATATAATGGGGCAATGAGTGTACCCCAATTAGTGTCTTGCTTTGCCTCTTTCTTAACCATACTAGAATGGTTCGATTTTAAAGGTGATCAGTGTCTCTGAGCATTGAGAAATGGAGTAGAAAGGGAATAGAGAAAGTGGGTGTACACGAACTGTCCTGTTGTTGGGACCCAGTTTAATAGGGCACACAGGGCTTGCTTTGGGTGAGTCACAGGACACCAGGCAGATTTGTTTTCTAAAAATTAACAGGCAGGCACAATCAGAGCTGAATTGTTCTTTTTTTCAGCTTTTTCTGGTGTAGGCATACATCTAGAGGGTGGACAGACTGAGATAAGCACCTTGGACACCCTCTTACCTCCTCTTGCCTGATGCCTATAGATTAATTTGTCTGTGATTGAGATGCCCAAGTATGGACTCTTACAGTGCATATTATCCTGTTAATAGCACAAGAACTCTTCTAATTTTTAAAGTGGCATATTTGCTAGGGGATGCCTTAACTAGGTGTTCATTTTAAGGAGGGAAACCTACTTCAACAGGCAAACCTATTATCTGAAGAGTGTAAAGTTGGGATATTGTTTTATTTCCAAAAAGTGTACATTTGATTTACCTTTGTTTTTTTCCTCTCATTTACTTCCCTTTTCAAGATGTAGGAAGTACAAAATCATGTCGGAAAACACTGTTTGAAAAGCCCACATTATAAGCTTACATCTTCCAAAGCATCTTTTACCCCAGGCTTGATATGTGTGTTGTGAAGCCTTCCTTACCTCATACATTGATTACCAGATTTGAGTTCTTGAACATGTCAGGTTTTGAAGATGACCCTCAACATATTGTAGTTTAGGTGATTTTAATGAAATTACTTTCAGGTATAAGGACAAGCATCTGCTTAAAACATTTCAAAAATACAGCTTTTAACAGATGTCACATAAGAGTTACCACACACACTGAACAGTTTAATTTTATTTTGCTGTGGGTAATACCTTGTATTTTTCTGGATGCTTTATTTTCCCTGTAGAACGTAGGATCATTTTAACACCCGATATTTCCCTTTCTTGAATGCATGAACTATACTACTGTTGCTAATCATATCTTTGACTGAGAACCACATTGAGAATAAAAAATTTTCTTTCCAGTCATATGCAACACTAATCAAAGAAAACAAAATACTAAATTTATTGAATTATAGTAACTAAATTAATATAATAATGTTTATCCTAATCAGTATTGACAGCACTTGCAATTTCATTACCAGTCACTGGATATTTGCTGGTTTCCATAAAATCCTAATTCTTTTCCTCAGACAATTAGATCCAGCATCTTTAAGTCTCAGTCTCTTATAACTGAAATAATTGAAAAAATCATGAGTCTTAATAAGTGAAAAAACAGAAGACAGATTAAAAAAAATATTAATGGATTGAACAGAACACTGACATTTCTGGCACTGACTCTTTCTCTTTTTCATTTGGTCTTTTATTATTATTATTCTGAAGCCAACTTCAAGTTTGAGGATCTTTACTATTTCTGAAAAACTGAGGATTGCAGTGCTGCTGATTTAATGACATTTCACAAGGTTCCAGCCTCCTTTTGTTATTTTGTTTTCATTTTTCCCCTTTCATCCTTTTCTGCCCCTCTGCCTCCCCCATTTCCAGGGCCAGTGCTGGATCTTCCCCGCTATTCCTGGAATGTCTGACCAAAGACCCAGTGAAAGGGAACAAGGTCTTAAAAGCTCAAATCTCCGCAGATTACAAGTAACACCAAGATAAGATCAAACATTGCTTGTGCCACCCATGGCCACTCTCATCCATGTCAAACTTTCACTGACAACATCTGATCCCTGACATTTGGAGGATGGAGAATCTGGAGAACTCAGGGAAAAGAAAAAAAAAAGGGAAAAACTCACAAAAACAAACAAGCAAAAACCTAAAAAAACACCAACCCAATGTTAAAAAGAGCAAACAAATAGATAGTGACATGGATCAGTCATGTTGACTTAATACATTGCCCTAGTTCTTCAGCATGGATGACTTTACAGCCACTGCTATCCCACTGTAACTATTGTTGATCATGTTGCTCTGCACTTTAAGCAAAGTAGGACTTCAGAAGGAAGTGTGGTGGAAATTTCCAGAATACAGATGGTCTATTTGGATAAAGACAGGTTTTTTTTATTTAATTGCTAGGCCTGGGAATCTTGGCTGCTCTGCCCACTGTCTCTATCTGGATACACTCAGATGGATTCACATTGGTGGGATCTCCTGTGATTAGGGATGTTCCCTTCCCCTACGCTTCTTCTTGTTGTACACCTAATGAAAGGGGAAAAACTATTTCCATCAACTTTGTTGCTAATACTTACGATTTTCTTAGCTATAGGTGAGGAAGCATTTTGATGTCTTTTGAGGTCACTGGAACAAAAGAGAATCAGCAAAATCAACACATCTCCTGCCAGCTTAGAAATTAATTCTATTAAATACTTAGGTGCTTTTCAAATGTTGCTTTTCAAATAATTTCTGTGGCATAAATAGGGCTTGTCTTAAAGGTTCTACAGAGAGAAAGGACCTTCAATCATCAGGAATTATATGGAACAGTAAGAAGTTTCCTGAAGACTGGGGCATATTTTCATGTAAAGAATGTTTTCGAACTGTATTAAAATTAATCACGTGTTTTCAAACATGCTTGAGGTTTTTCATGAAGGCAGTAGGTAACACAGTTGCAAAGTTCCAACCTGTAACAGCTCTGGGTTATCTAAAAATAGACCATCAGGTTCTATGTTTAGCAATGGTAGTATAAAAACCAAAGAAACCTCACTAACTTCAGAGTAGCTGCCTTCTATTTACATTTAAATTAAAGATGTAAAAACAGTCTCTATTTTATAGCTGCACACATTAAATGTGAATCTCTGATTCTGCAAACAAAATCTGTACTAATTCATGTGACTAGAAATGTCCACATTAGTTCTGTGCAGCAACCACCTGAGTGAGAGTTAATATTCTCAGGTGAAAAAAAGGCTGTGAGTGTTTTCTACTACCAGTCTGTTCTAATACCATTTTGTGAATTGGGACAGCTGAAACAGCAATCAGAATGCTTTTTAAGGCACCATTTTTTGTTACCTCACTTACCTCAGAATATTTTCTTCTGCAAATTAGAAACTTATCCCTTATATAGTTTTCAAGTATTTAAAATATTTGTTCACAATGCCAAGCTGCAGTAAAATCCAGCATAACATAAATCACTCTCTGATGCTACTTTTCCTTTCTCTTTCAGGATAGAGTTATAAATGCAATAAAAAAGTATTATTTTGAATGGCATCAGCGGAGATATGTGTATCAAGGATGGAGCTTAAAAAAGTCACATCACTTGGCTAATAGCTAAATAATGTATTTCCTAAATTGGAGTTTGGCTACACTAGTTTGAGTGTTTTAACATTATTTTTTTATCTTATTTTATTTTAATAAAGAAAACTTTTTAAACTGCTGAAAATGGGGACAAGGTAATATTATCCTCTTGGCACATTTAATAATATCTACTAAGGCAGCCTATATTTCCAATGCAATCCCTCTTCCCTGTCTAGCATTAATGCTGCAAATTGATGTATTTTTCTGAGCAGTGGTAATGTGGTCATGGGAAACTGGAACAAAAAAACTTGCTCTGGAAAGCAGCACGCTGTGAGTTTGAAGTCCTTCATGTTTACACAGTGGCTTGACTCTCAGCAACAGGTCATAGCCACAGAAACAAGAGCTGCCTGAAATATCATGTAGGGCCTGTAAAGCCAGGAATGTGCTGCGTGCTGCCAGCAGTGCCCTATAAGATCTCAACCAGCCTGTCTGCCCTAGACCTGGGAGGACTGAAAACATTCCTGACCAGACCTGTTGGGCTAAGCTGGCTTTGACAGAAGTCAGCTCATTAATCTGACAAGGAAGCTTGTCTGTAAGTCTTTCAACTGCTAAATGATGTAGCAACTCCAAGACAAAGAAGTTGCTCGCAACAACGATCCACTAACACTGTTACTAATGTAACAGTAAATTAAAAATTTATGCACTTTGTTTTGATGTCTTTTTTTGGAAAGCAAAAAAATCCACCTAAACCTCGACAAGGTTGGTGCATAAGTAACAGAAGGTACCACTCTGTGTTTTGTCTCCAAATGGAAGGGAGAAAGTCCACCAGATTTTATTCAATTAACATGCATGTAATTATTCAGAAAGTTATCTTTTCTTACACCATGGTAATCAGTATTTTGAGGGAGGTGATATATTGAGTTTTTGAATAAAAGTTATCCTGTTCTAGACTTTCCAAGTACGTTTTTTTCCTGTTTAGAGAGCAAAAGGATGACAGGTAATTCAGTATTGTTATGAAGGGTGATTCTGTTTCAAAATGTGGACCCCCAAGGCAGCATCTCTGCAGAGCTGGTTTACCTGTAGAGTCAGCCAACCATCCCAAGCATTCTTATGTGTGTTCCCCAGAACCCCTGCCAGAAACTTCGTCTATGGCCTCAAAACCAGCTCTTGGCTATTGCAAAAGCATCCTTCTGAGTTCTGTGGTCCCTCCAAGGCACATCAGTAGATCCATTTTACTTTAGATAGATGTTTCTACCTTCTCCACTCACACATAAATCTGACTTGTTATGGTTAGCTATCAATTGGCATTTCCAAAAGCACCCATCTCCACCCACCCACAAAGTAGTCCAGGATAGAAGGGTATCTATTACACAAGCCAAACCAGTCAATCTGTTCAAGGGTGTGAAATTCTGAGCTGGCACTGACTAGTAGCAAAGAATTATTCAGAAGCACCACAGTACACATTTTAAAATACATTTAAATTCTCAGTTCTTAGACTGCCTGTAAACTTTGCCAGTTGCAGAGGCTACACTTGGATGTAATTAAATAACAAGGCTGCTGTCTATAATCATAATGACTCTTTTAAAGGTTTTCATTTAAAGGCAGAAATGCAGAGGCCTTAAAACAACCAGCAATAGTGTGCGTGGCTTTGTTTCAAATTTCTATACATACGTGAGCAGAGATCAGAAGAAAGAAGGAATCTTGCCACTCTTTTTATGCCAGATGAAGAGTGTCCAATCTCATTTCTACAAAAAAAATCAAACAGGCACATTAAATTGCTTTTCATACTTGGGATTGCAAGAACAAACTAAATGCCAAAGGCCAACCCTGAACATGCTTATCTTCCTTGGTAATATAATGGAAGCAAGCAGTGTTCCTGATCCACTGGAACTACTTTTCCTGATGCGTATTTGAAGAACTGGGCCGCTAGGGTTTGGTTGTTGCCTGATCCTCTCAGAAAAAAGAAAAAAAAAAAAAAAACAAGAGGCCATAACAAAGTACTTTCAAATGGATGATTGATGCCACCCTAGTTTTCTATCAGAAAGCTTATAAGCTTAAATGAAAGTAAATACCATTGCCATACAACAAATGTAGATTTTGCCGTTGCTACAGGATCCCTTGTCTCTATAAAGTGCTGTCTACTACAGTTCAAGATACACTTTTTAGATTTAACAGACAGCTAAATTGTACTCTTAAAAAAGTGCATTAGGCTACACACCAATAAAAATACCTTACTTTGGACCAGCAAACCTTCCAATAAAACTGAAGAACATTTGTACTGCAGAGCCATGAACTGTGCACTTTGTACAGGATTCTTTCAAACTGCAGCCTAGTGAAATGCATGGATATACTTCCATTGGCTTTGGTGACTTTTACATCAGGATCTAAGGCAAGTGTGTGTATTACATCTTCTTAATTTACAGGGGAAGAAAAAAAAACTGTTCTATTATAAATGAAGATGTTCTGAAGGGTTTTTTTACATATACTAGAAATTAGTGAGTGGAAAATAGATTCCGCCTAATTCTTTATCTTACCCCAATCAACAGTGCTAACCTGATTCTCCACAGCTTTGTCAAAGTCGCCTAAAGATTTGAAATCTTAAGTGAGGGCACAAGGTCTTGAATTGCCAACAAAGACAAATCTGTACCATGTCATTTTTAACAAAGAAAAAAAAATCATTATCAAACCTTTCAGACAATTGAAATAAAAAATCATTTCCATTTCAATTAGTAGTATTTCTGTTCTTTCTAAGGCAAGTCTTTGAAGACAGATCATGCTGTTTCCCTACCAAAACTGGAAGCACTGGGATTCACTACTCCATGTCAAGCTCTGCATACAGGTAACAATGATAGAACATAACAGCAGCATTCAGGACAAGGCACATCATCAGTGCAATCTCTGATCCTCAGTGCAAAATTAATAGAACAGTGGGAAAAAAAAAGGCTTGGAGCCTTAGAAAATTTGTGTTCCAGCTTGCCACACTTAGGGAAAAAGAAAAAAGGAGTAAAAAATATTTAATAATACCACTTTTTGAGGTTTCAATCAGGTGATTAAAGTTTAGACTTCACCATAATCCTTCCTGCACTTATGACGCACTCATCTATTAACACATAAAAATAAAAATGTGTTGTTGTTGTTGTTGTTGTTGTTGTTGTTGTTGTTGTTGTTGTTGTTGTTGTTGTTGTTGTTGTTGTTGTTGTTTCAGGCCTATGTAGGGCACTTTGCTGCAAAAGAATGATTTACGGAGATCAGGAAAGTGCAATATAACTTTGCACAAAAGGCAAAACACATTGTTTGTGTTATTGACCCCCACTGGTTCTGTTGTCCACACAGGATGCCAGTAACAGATGAAGCAAAGAGAGATTCAGCAAATGCTGAAAGACTCAGTACTGCATTTTCCTTATCTTCCATCTGCTAGAATTCAGATAAATTATTCTGGTCCTAAAATGGTATGAATTCTTGAAGTTATCCTCGACACCATCACTATTAGGCCCATTCTTGGGCCTGTGGTGTTTTTGCCTAACAAAATATATCACAGTGTGTAAATGGACAGATTATCTGAACAACAGACCAAGGCAATGAGTTGGTGGGTGGGATTTTGAGGCACACAGCAGTCTTTTCACTTACAGCTGTGCCCAGTCATAGGAGAGTTGCAGCTCCTCTGCCATCACTGCTCGGGGATCAAGTGTACCAAAGAGAGGCAGCCAGGCAGCAGAGTAGCCATCTCTCCTCCCTTCACATCAACCATCAAAGCTGGAGTATGTGCACATTTCTTTGCCAAAGTGATGTCATCACCTACTTCATGGACGTGGATATCCTGGTATGGGGCCTGGAGTTGCCACAGCTACAACAGCACCATGGGCTATTACACCAGTAGCACCTTGTGCTCTGCACTGTCCCCCAAACACCCTCTTAGCATTCCAGCAAGGCTGGAAGCACCCCATGTACCCCAAACATGTATCTTACCTCACAGGCCATAGCACAATTATATTTTTACCATCTCTGAGGAAAAATGTTGTAGATTTAAGCACAGCTTCAGCTCTGGTGCTCTCTCTGATCACAGCCAAGGGGTATCAGCTTTTTCAAAATATCATCAAGATATTTAGAGGACCTGACACCAACAAAGCCTATCCATTGTACTGGCTGTAATAGGTCTGGAATGGCTTTATAAATCAGTGTACAAAAATGAAAATACTTGAAGAAATCTTCCAAAGATGTACTTGTGAATAAGTTCCTATTTAAAGTACAATTAGATTTCTGAGGCAGCAGAGATCCAATTAATTATGCAACTATCTAAACAAAGACAGATAAAATGAATACACCACACATACACAAAACCCCCTCCTTTTCCCAGCAAAACTTATTTCTTATATTTTTGCTTGGTCACAGCCACAGTTCCTGAGGTGGAGGACAGATTTTAAGCAATGAGACGCTGCTTCCCATAATACATCATTTTTAGATATGGATCACAACTGTGCTATTTCAAGATTTAAATGAATCAAGCAAGACAAAGAAAATCATGAAAGTTTGCCTAAAACTTGATACTTCTAAGCTTCTAAAGAATTTGGGAGAATGAACCTCATGTACATGTACCTTCCTCTTAAAAACATAAAGGAACTTTTAAGCAGTTGTTTTGCTATTTTCACTACCAGCACATAAACACAAATTCTTGTAATTGCTCTGCAGAGGACATTCTCTTATAACCTACCAAACAATCCACTCCTTCATCATGAAAGCCTGCTGCATTTCCTTGATCACTTTGGGAAAGATGAGGAGCCCAAGGATCTCAAAATCCATACAGCAGTAGATCAATATCTGGCATATCTGCAAGACCTTGATTTAGTGGTCACATAATTAATTTATTCTTGGCACTTTTTCTGAATCTATGTTATCAGTGCTTTACACCTTCCTCAAATAAGTGCAAAACTTTTCTTCAAAATAACATCTTTTTCTGCAAAAGAACATCCTCAGATTATCCTTTTTTTCCACATTGGCCAATCCAAATAGACTTTGTTAAGTTTGAAAAGTTCCACCTTTCCCGATAATTGTTAAACTAATCATCAGGTCTATATTCTTCATTGTTCATATATATTCTTTTGATCCAAAGGAGGTTCTTATTCTGGTCTCCCTTTTCTTGCGTGGATACCACTGAGTGGAAACAATATTTTCTGGGAATAGATTTATCAACATGTCTTTATTAAATCATGTGGTATATCTGATAAAAGGTCAGAGGTTTGTTGTCCTACACATTTCCATTGCTAAGACAGTCCTGATGCAAAAATTTTTAAGTTGTATTTAACCTTGCAATAGCTGCATCCATATTTGTGTGCAGAGTTCAAAGAAGGGGCACAAAATTAGTTGTCTAAGTTCAACTATTTACATTGTTTTGCATGGTCTGCGTGAAGAAAACCCCAAAACATGGCTCAAACTATTCATGCATCTTCAGTATTTACAATTAAGTCCTCAAGTATGGGAAGCACTGATAGAAAAGGAACTTAAACAACCAGCTTAGACTCAAAACTTTTCCTGGTGAGAAGAACCCCACACACTGGGCTCAAAATGTCAGTAGTGGCTCAGCTCCCTTTCCACTGTTCCTGTGGTTTCATCTTGGGAAAATGAACTGTTGAGGTGGAACATCTAAGAAAGCCTTGTGCAGACATCTCTAGGGACTTGTCTCCTTTGCTCTGTAGTACAGGTACAGGATGGGTTCATCCAACAAATGTTAAGAGATTTGTCGCAAAGCCTGGGAGACCTGGCTTATTCAGAGTACAGAAAGCAGGAGATCAGAAAGAAATTTGGCTCTTTCTCCTATCAATTGTGGTTAGAAATTCTTTAATGTTTTGTCTTTCACTTCAGGTATGGCCATAAAATAAATATTTTCTTTTTGTTCTTTGCATGCTGTTTCTTCATAATCAAGTGTTATCACTGTTATGTCTTCTAACAACTTGGCCTTGACTATTGAGAAAATTAAGGCCCATGATAATAATGCAGTTGAAAAGCAAAAATGCAGACTGACTATGCTAGAGCAGAAGTCTGGAGGGGAGCTATGTCTGGACAAGGCTGCTTACAGGATCAGGGCCTTATTTTTTGCATTGTATGTTTGTATCCACAGTTGTTGTGTGTCAATCTTGAGCTCTCATCTTTCTAGTGGTATCTAGGCTCAGTGCTTTGAGTGAGAACAAAATGAGATTGCCAGCCAAAGCTCATTCATTTTGCTAGAAAAGGGGGCGTGACCCATATAAACTTCATGTTGCATTTCTCAAAGCTAGGTTTTTGCCCTTTGTCTTGTTAGGAAAAGATGGCCAAAAAAGTGTCTAAAATGTTTAATTTGACAATTGAAGGGAAACAACGTTTAAAGGTAATATTTTTGCATTTATTTAGACTTCTGTTCTATAAACAAAATTTTGGTAACCTTTCAAATTATGCAGTGTTACTTTGATCTGTTTTTTTTTTTTTT
>VXBX01006590.1:0-99116 GCA_013400415.1 Scytalopus superciliaris
CGGGCCCCCCAAGGCTCGGCCCCCCAAGGCAGACACCGCTTTGAGTTTCCGGGGGTCCGGGGCAGCTTTCACGGTGTGGCAGTCGGGGCTGTGCACTGTGGGTTTACTCTGCGGGGTTTTGAGAGCGCACTTCACTTTCTGCAGGTGTTGCGACATGTTGGGTGTCTCTCACTGCTGCGATTGCCCTGAGCCAAGGATTCCCCTGAGCTGGAAGGCGCGGGATGCAGGGCCGCTGCCATTGCCGTGAAGCCGGTGTCCTGAGAGGGATCCATCCCTCAGCTCTCTCCCTCTCCGGGTTGATGTGGATCCCGGAGCTGGGCCAGCCCTTAAGGACTCACCCTTTTGCTCCTTGTGCCACTAAAAGCAATTCCTGTGGCCTTACCCCAGTTTGTGCCTTTCCCAAGCTGTGATACACTTAGATTTCTTTTCGACTTGTTGTCTGTAACATGGACCTTTTCTTCTTTTGCCCAGTGCTCAAAGTAGTTGAAAACCTTGGCGTGAGCCATGTAAGAAATAGTGATTCGTACAAAAACAAGCTGGAGGCTGAGATCCGGAAGCTCAAGTTTCCCTACAGAGTAAGTAAAACTCGAAACATGAGACTCTCTCTTGCGCTTTGTTTTCCTTACACCATTCAAGAATTATGACTAAAAGTAGAGGTGAGGAAATGCTATTTCTAAAACTGCAGTTGTGTTTTGTCAGAAATGTAGGTTTGCTTTGAAGGCATATATTTATTTCTTTAGGGTAACCCCCTTCCTTAATAGTTTACGTTTATTGTCTGAAAGATGAGTATTAATACACTGTTGAACAGCAGTGATAAATTAACTGTGAATTTTTAATCTGGGACAGATTACTTCACTGAAGTAATAACAATATGTTCTGTAGGCTTTGGCTGAGGATGATTATGAGGCAAGAAGAAAAGATCACATCTCTCATTTCATCCTACGCCTTGCTTACTGCCAGTCGTAAGTACTTTTTGGATTATGTTATATTCTTATTATTACAGTTACTACATTGCTTTATTATAGACATCACAGATATGTAAGTTGCGTGGCTACTAAATAGAAAGGTAGGCTCAAACAGAGCTTTTTTGCTGGGAACCTGATTTCAGCTGTGATGGAAGAGGACGTGTGGAATCAAAATTAGTATTTGGATTCTGTAATAATTTAAAAAAACTTACCAACTTTCGGCTTTTACACACAGAGCATTGATTTGAGTCACTTGATATCTTTATTTTTTTGAGATGAAAGTACATCAGTAGTAAGTGTTCGTTAGGCATTGGCAGTGATTGATGACATAGTTTAACTGCTATACATGCTAAAACTGTTGGTAACTGAGCAAAGATCTAACTATGGAAATAGGCTTTATATTATTTTACAGAGGGCCTTGCTTCTGACAAACTAAAAATACCATCTGAGTTTGGGTTTCCTCTACTGACTGCTTTTTTGTGCAAATTCATTGCTGTGGATGGTTGCAATATAATTTTTTTGTCATGTGAAATTTCAAGCAAAAAGTTGATCCTGTGAAGTGCATTCTTTTTGCTTTCCATGTAGTTTTTGGATGAAATTATAGAGGTTGTCAGTGCTTTATGTCTGCTAGCAGCTTTGTTTTACATTAGTGTGAACTCCTTGTCATTGCAGTCCTTTTTAGAATTAAACCTGGCAAATAGGAAGTGTGTACTGTTTTGATTTGTTAATTCAATTGCACTTTAAGTTGCCATATAGTTCATTTAAATTAGGTAAATGTGGTAGAATACATGTTATGCTGTGGTAGCTGGTGTGACTGAAGTGCTGCTATGCTGGGATACAGATTTGTAAGCAAAACAGACCAGGAAGGTGACTAGGAGAGATTGTGGTCTAAGCCAAGATATGGAGTTGGAATGACTGGGGCTTTTCTTTGAAATGGGTTTGAGTTCCTGCCCTAGAACGTCTGATCAGAACAGGAAGTAGCAGAGGCCTCAGACGCCTCCAGATGGATGAAACCTCACCATGTCAGGTCTTGGATGACTTTCAAACACCCTGAAAGCTTCTGGATCATTCACATCCCATCATGTTGTCCTTTCAAAAGGCATCTGGGGCTGTGCTGAAGGCAGTTTGTCAATGCACGTGGTCGATGAGCCAGCTAGATCTGTGATGCAGGTACAGTGAAGAACAGCTCATGGATGTGAAGATCAATACCACTGCATTAACTCTGATAGTATAGTCTGAAATGCTGAAAGAAGGGAGCAAGTTAAATAACAATTAAAACTGAAATTCTTTCTATCCTTCTGTATTCTACATGTATAATTTGTGATTGTGAATTGCAAATATTGGTTTCTTTCTAATGCCTCTGGTTGTGGTATTTTTATAAACTCTTAGTCATACCGGTCCTGCTGATTTTGAAAAGAAATTATCTTGCTTTACCTATATTGTAAGTTTATCAAAATGCTCTGAAAAGATAGTATTCTCAAGTAGCATGGATAGTAAAAGGCCCCTGAAAATACAATGTTTTGTATTCTGCAGCCAGTGGCATTTTTAATAGTCAATTTGTCTCCTGTTATCTTCTCTTGTAAATCTTTACTTTAAACATTTAGTTATTATTTAGATCATTGCTTTTCCGTGGGAGAGTAGATGCTTTGAGAGTTTTGATAACGACACATTTGGAAAAAGTTCTGCTCTTATGTAAGGTAGAATTTTCTGGTAGCAGGAATCTGATCGGGAATTCTATTTTTTGGTTGGTCTGTGACTTCAGGAAAAATGAGTTTGGGTCAGATTCACAGAAGGCAACACAAGCCACCTAGCAAAAACCTGATGGTTAGGTATTAGGCTCAGGAGTGGAATTCACTAGGCTTTGTCCTCTGTGCTGTGCAGGAAGGAAGGCGTGTGAATGACAGTGCTTAACATGCTGAGTGAAAGGCTGCCTCCCTCGGAAATAACCAAACAGGGACTTGGGTGAACATTTGCCCTCGTCAGTGATGTGGTGTCTTTACCCTCCTGCCCTGCTTATCTATAATAGCTCTGGAATCTCCTGGAAGTAATGATAGATGCAGATAATTGGACTGCTTTTTTTTGCCCCTCTGTAAGATGTCTTTTTAAAAGATGCTTGTCTTCTGTATAAGAGCTTATTTGACTGAAATTCTTGCATAGTAAAAAAATGGGAGACACTGTTCAAACCCTGTATTTCAGGAAAGTCTCTTAAAAATGAGGCTGTAGGCAGGGCAGAGGTGGCAGCTTTTTGAAGGTGAAACACTGTGCAGAAATGATTGCAAGCTATTTTGGGACACAGAATTAGCAGGAAAGAGCCTGGCTTTGTAGTCTAGGGGGAAGGACCCCTTTCAGAGGGTGGAGAGGCCACGGATAGAGCTCTGGGGCACTCTGTAAATTACTTGCAAATGCCTTTTTGTGTTCCAGTTTATATACAGTTAATTGATGCTCCATGTCAATAAAGCACCCTGTAGTCAGTTTCCACTTTTACTGTTTTTTTGAAGGAGTGGATTTAGTGCTTACTTGTAAAATGGGATATAGTGTCTTAGGTACCATGAGGTGACTGTACTCAGAATGAAGAACGTTCTCTTGGAAAGCAACTGTTTTGGAATGAGATATTTTTGTGGTCTAAAACTGGCATGTTCCCCAAAAGATAAAATTGGGAGGCAAATAGAATATACTGTGCTTCAGGTTTTTATCATAGGAGTTTACAGGTTTATTTTCCTGTGATAGGGCTTTCTTCAGTTTCCAGCTGGCCAACAGTGCCACCCAGGGGCGTGAGCTTGCATCATTTTGGTTTTTTTTTTTTTTTCCTGGTCTATATCAGTCCTCACTTATAAACTGAATTATTTTGGTTTAGTTTTCACACAGTCTGAAGTGACCAGCTCCACCATTCTTGTCAGTTAGATTTGTAGTGTTGTCATCGTCTCTTCACTTTCTTTCTTCTGCCTTCTGAAATCCAAGACTGTAAGGCTTTTAGTCCCATAAGATAGGGTGTGTCTCTGAAGAGAACAGTCTCATCCATACCCTTCTTTCACACCTCTTGTAATGACATTTATATCTGTCAAGATCAAGAAATAGAATAGTCTTGTTTCATTTGCTTTCACGACAGATGCAGATCTAAAGACAATTTTATTTGAATGTTGGATTTGACTCTGCAGTTTTGCTTTTGTCTGTTGGATCTCGCTTCACTTTAGCAAATTGTCTGTGAAGAACCTTGTAAGTCACAGGAGCATAATGTTCACTTTCTTATGACGAAAGAAATAAATTTTGCCTCTGCTCTGACAGCAAAACTCTTCAGGAAACTATCAAACATACTTTAGTGCCTTTTTTTTAGTTGGTTTCTGTCTGTGTCATGTAACAACAACATAAACTCTTTTGCAAACTTAGCCAGGCCTTTTCACTACTTCCTGCCATTTTTTTCTATATGATAAATTAGACTTGTGTGCTAAAATTGCTACCTCTTATGCTGAGTAGCATTTACTTTTGTGTGTTTTCAGTACTGATGATCCCCTTGCTGTCTGCTTTTGGAAACTTAAACTCTGAGTAGTCCTCTGGTGTTTAACAGCAGTCTGGCCCATGTCCAGGGTTTTCACAAGTCAGTACTAAGTTGCTGGTAACTGAATTAGTTGTGGAATGTGAGCTACTAGTCTTAAGTTCCAGATTTATGAGCATTTACATGCCTTTCCTAAAGTACTTTTATGTTGATGCTTCCTAGCAAATAGGCGGTTTTTTCCTATCCCTTCTTGGGGGGTGAAGAGTATTTCCATTCCAATCCCACTCTCTCAAGTGCTGTTCCCTATACAAAAGAGCCTATTCTTTTATATTAATTTTATAGTTGGGAATCTATGACCTGGTTTTAACTGTTGAGTAATCAAAAATCAAAATGTTAAGTGGCAAAAACCAAGGAGATGTTCTTAACATCTACTCTTCAACAGCCTGCAACTCCCTCATCTGCAGCAGCAGCTTGGTTAGTCTAATGACAGTGACATGGCTTTTCAGTGAAGCTTGGGGTTTTGATAGTCAATATTATTACTACTATGTGTCTGAAGTGAGTGTGTACAATTTTTATATATGAATAAAGGGCATAAGATATGGTTTGCCTTTAGAAATAATCTAAATCATGACCTAGTGATGATGATCCCAGGAAAGTCAGTTTTAAGCTATATGCTTGACATACACAGTAGTAGTTTGTCAGCTGTAGGAAGAATCCAGAGAGGTGTGTGCATTAGAGATAACAGGAATATTTTCTTGTTTTGGTAACTTAAATGTGTAGGTGGGATTACAGCCTTTGATCTGTTTTCCTGAAGAAAAGGAAGACAACAAAACTGGCTGGCCTCCAAAGTGACTATAAAGAATGATGTTTGTGGTTGTTTGTTTTTTTTTTTTTTCCCTGGATTTTGTTATTTTGTTTGTTTTCTTGCTTAGGAAAACAAATGCATTTTAAAGCTGCTGAACTAGGGAAAGAATAAAATTGTCACATTATGGCATTTTATTACTGTCCAAGATGACCATAGAAGCACTGCAACAGATCAGTCATTAAGGCATTGACTTCCATTTAAAGTTGTACGGATTATTAATAATGTCCCAAGCACTGGAACTGTCCATAGGGTTAGACTTTACAAAGCACCTTAACAGAGCCATTCCATCTGGAATTACTTTGAATAATAATTACTTTTCTTCAAGCCATATCTCAAGCAGAGGTTTTGTCCACAAAACCACAAACAACTCTGTTGTGATTCATGTGTTCCCAATGGGAAGAGATGCTTAAATGTTTTAAGGAGAACATGTAAGACTGCAGTATTTCTGTGCATTGCCATGGCAGTGGCCCACAGGGTAGGTCTCAGAGGATGGTTTAACAGAGTGCCCTGTGGTAGTGAGGTGCAGCATCATCTGCATTCTGTGCTTGCACATACAGGGTGACCTTTGTTACTGCTGTTCTGGTACCTACTTGATACAGCTTTGAGTAATGTGCTGATGCCTGGGAATCTGAGCACTGGGATGGAAAGGGTTATATGAAAACTTAAGAGTACCTGGAGACTGGCTTCAGTATTGTTTTATGCTGTCTACTGCCTCCTGTCCCTGTGTTCGGGTTTGTTCTCCTAGTTGCTCACCTGCAGTAGCTAAACCCCTTTTTCTCTTTTGTTAAGAATTAGATGTCCTATTTCTCTTCATCACACAAGTTTATTGACATATATTTTCCTTTTGCCTGTTTCCAGGCTATTTGTTATCTAGGATAGAGACCACTATTGTGGTATCTGTGATGTGTGCATGTTCCTTCAGATGGAGATACCTTGAAAGTGAGGATTGAAAGAAGTAGCCTTCAAAATGTGTTTGCCTCATCAGACTAACTGTAACATTAGTTGTACAATGAAGAAATATTATGCCATGTTGTGGGGAAAAAAGCTGTCTTTTAAATACCAAGGGAGGTTACCTCCAATTGAATATTCTTACCCAAAACAAGTAAGAAATGGTGAGTGCCATTTAAGGGACTGACAGCTTTGATACCTGCAGAGCAATTTCTAGTGTTGAGATTGACTACCTCTGTTGTTCCAAAACATATGCAGTTATGATTCTTCGTGTATTGTCTCTTCATAAGTCTTTTCTGATTGAGTGCGCTTTACTGAAGGTTTCCTGCCTTCACTTCCAAGCTCCCCAGTTTGTGGGTCCCATGCCAAAATCAGCATTACATTTAGTGCCGTGTTCACTAGGTTTGAGGTCTAGTTTTTAAGAGAGAATACATATTCAAAAAATGTATTATGTGGGGGTTTTTTAATTTCTTTGCAGTGAGGATCTCAGGCGTTGGTTTCTTCAACAAGAAATGGATCTCTTCCGATACCGCTTCAACCAACTAAGTGACAGTTTAAGGCAGAAATTCCTGGAACATGTTAACTTATCTTTTGAAGCTGTAAGTATGTTACTTTCTCTATTTGTTGCATGTGCCTGTTGTTTTTTCAAATTCTCCCTCGATCTGCTGGCCACTCTGCTTTCGGTGCAGCCCAGGATATGTTTGTCTTTCTGAGCTGCCAGGACTCAGCAGGGCTCTTCTGAGCTGTTCATCCCACAGCCTGTATTAATACCAGGGGTGCAGCACCTTACCCTTGGCCTTGTTAAATCTCGTTAGATTCCCATGGGCATACTTCTTGAGCTTCTCCATCCTTCTGTATGACATCCCATCCTTCAGGTGTGTCAACTGTGCTCCTCAGCTTGGTGTCATCTGCACATTTACTGAGGGTTCACTCGGTTCCTTTCTCTGCATCATTAATGAAGGTATTAAATAACACTGGTCCCAGTACAAACTCCTGAAATACACCATTTATCAGTGATGTCCATCAGGACTCTCAGCCATTAACCACTGCCCTCTGGATGTAGATGTCCAACCAATTTCTTATCCACCTAATGGTTTACCCATCACATCCATCTCTCTCCAGTTTGGAGAGAAGAACATTATGGGTGATTGTATCAAAGGCTTTACAGAGGTCCAGATAAATGACATCAGTAGTCCTTCCCCTGTCCACTGATGTAGTTGCTCCAACTTTGAAGGCGACTAGGTCAGGCAGGAGTTGCCCTTGGTGAAGCTGTTCTGGCTGTCCCGAATCTCCTTCCTGTTCTCCATGTGCCTCAGCATAGCTTCTTGGAGGATCTGTTCCATGATCTTCCCAGGCAGAGAGGTGACGATGACAGGTTGGTAGTTCACAGGGTTCTCCTTTCTACCTTTTTTAAGGTGGGTACAAGGTTTCCCTTTTTCTAGTCACTTGGGACTTCTGACTGCCATGACTTTTCACGTATCATGTGTAGTGGCTTGGCAGCTACGTCAGCCCATTCCCTCAGGAGTCTCAGATGCATCTTATCTGGTCCTTAGTCTTATTTTCTTCAGATAAGATCTCATCTGTCTTACATGGCCATCTAGGCAAATAACACTCAGGTTAAAATTGCCTTGCTTTCTTGATGAATTGTGTGATAATTCACCCTGGAGGTTTCAGTGAGAAGAAGGCAATGGCTGTGTTTGATTCTTACATGAAGTGTATGTGCAACCAGATCATTGACTTTGCTCAGAAAATAATTTTGGTCAACATACGTCTTCATTCATAAGCTTTCCTCTAGAACCTTTGCAGTCTACTAAGTACTTTTAAGATGTGGCTGCTTGCTATAGAAACTGAAGCAAACCACAGTGACCTGGGGACTTTATACCTTGTTCCATTTGTGAATATGTACATCTGGAAAACTATGTGGAAATTAAAAATACATGCATTCAACAGATGCTTAAGATAGCTGTTGAAGACATAATCAAAATTTAATAATCCTGTCATACAAATCTTGTATGGATTGCTCAAGAATGTAACTTACTGTGTAATTGTCCCCCTGGGGACGCATGGTTTTGTGTTTGTACGTGCTAAAAAATGTTTTGATTCTGCTTGTTTGTGCATATTATGTGAGTAAATGGAGCTATAGATGTATAACCAAGACTATGATTTAGCTTAAAAAACCAACCAAACAAGAAGCTTGGTATTAAATATAGTTGCTAAAAATTACATATTGTGTTGCAGGATTTATATATAATCTTAAGAGAAACGATGTACAATTAAGTAGCAGTTTTATTGTTACATAGACTTTGTAAATGCACATACACAAAGATTATATTGTTTTGGTTTAATATGCCATTAAGTACATGCTATGGAGAATGCAGAATATAAATTTTGTTCAAAATTCTGTAAGTGGTCTTATTCTGCAGCTGTTACTTTCTCATTAGAAATTAGATTTAGAACTTTTTTCCCTTTGACTTAAACTTATCCTGGTTCTTTAACAGCTAATGAAAACCCTTAAAAATGCCAAATCTGTGTAGACAAACAACTGTTGCTTTTGAGGTGTTTTAGGGATATTACAAATGAGTTCCTGCTCTGAGTGGATTAAAGGAAAATGTCTATTCCAGTATTAATGATTTTAACAATATTTTGCAGTGCAGCTTTGAACTGTTTTGTTAAGAATCTCCAGCTTTGCCCGTAACTGTCAGAGTAAATTTAAGTGAATAAAAATTCTTGTGCCATCATCACTGTACTGAAAAAACTTTTCTCTTAAAATACTGCTTAATTAGAAGAATGAAAATATTCTAAGAGAGGTGGCTGATGCACATTATGTGTTGCTAGATTGAAATATCCGTCATCAGTACATGTTGAAGATGAAATAGGATTTTTTCAGCATTCAGGGTAAAATATGGGCTTTCCTGGGTCTTCGAGATACTGTTAGAAATGCCATTCTCTGGTTTAACAGACCTTTCAGCAAATGGTGTGTTTATGGAGCTCTATTTCCATTGCTTATTCCCCTATGCTCCTGTCACAGTTTCAGTATTCAAGCTTGTGAGAATAAATTAATGTTTGCAGGTTGCTGGAAATAGCTGGGAGTGTGGCTTGGTTCTGTGCTACTGCAAGTGCCTTCAGTATGTCAAAATGATTAAGAAGGTATTACTTTCTTACTCCTGTTGAGGCAACAAAACATCATTTCCTTGAAAATCTACTTCCCTGCTTCTACTTCCCCCCACACCTTCTATTTCTCATGTAAATTTAAGCAAAACTAATCCTTCCTTGCACTATCATGTATAAAACATTTGAATATTACTAAGAAATTCCATATATATCCGAAACAGGTCTAAACTCTATGGTGCTATGTAGGGGCCCCTAAAAAGTAAGCCTGTTCTAAAAGCAATATTCTTTTTTTCAATGTTCTATTTGTAAAGGGCTTTAAAAAGGGAATTAGGATGAACTATGCTCTTCATACTTCTCTGCTAGAAGTTCCAGTGTTTTCGTACCTTATTGTGCATAAAAGATGGAAATCAACCTTTGTATTCTACCTGTTAGACAAGGGGGTGGTCTTCAAGGAAAAGGAATTAAGTTCTGATATTACAATCCATGGCTAAATGGATAGAAATTCTGCTATGGAACTTTTCATTGCTCAAGATACCCTAGGATATTTAGTTAAATTTCTTTAAAGAGAAGGCAAGTGCCTTGCATTTTCTAGATAGTAGTTCTGGTTTCAGAATTATAATCTGGAAAGGCCGGAGCTGCCAAAGCTCAGACCTTGCTGTAATCTGATGTAGCTGTGCTAACAGTGTGAAGAACCACTGTAAGAGTGATTCTCAGTGTTTAATAAAAGAACTGGTTAACTGTTTTTTGGGGAGGAGGAATATCATCTTGTGCAGTTTTGTCTTCATTTGTAGCACTAACAAAGTGAACATAACATTGAGAATTCAGTAAATGCCACCTCTCTCCTCTTGTTTGCTTACATGCATGAGAAAGTGAGACTTGCATTCAAGTATTTTTTTGCAGGGGTTTTGCAGACTAATTTCTCAGGTTTTGTGAATTAGGGATTGAGAATTATTCCTTATAGAATCAAGAAGTCTTCAATCCCACTCATGGATAATACTTAAGAAGCTGTTAAGATCTTTGAATACTTAATAAGAAGATTTTATTTAGCAACTTTTTGGCAAAAATGAATTTGTTAACAACTAGAAGAAAAAATACCTGATTTTAAAAGTTTTTTGATGACAATCAGCTGTAGAGGGTTTGCTATTACAGTAGTTCTGATCTCATGATTAAAGAGATTTTCAATCAAAGAGCAAGCTTTCTCAAAATAAAGATAGAAACGAGACTTAATGAAAATGAATGTTTTATTTTTTTTAATAGGATTTCTTATGTCCGGTGGCTGACATTTATATTGTGGATGGAGTGAAATACATGGCAAAGGGTTTATTAAAGTAACTGATTATAAAGACACCATTTACTTGCAAAAGGAAGGCTATAAATTGTTCAAAGTTCTCAGGTTAAAGATGATGAGTTCAGTATAATGAATTAGTATTTGAACATGCATAGGATTATTATAATTCAAAATTTTTACAGTGTTTGTGAAAATAAGCCTCTCTACATTTGGTATAAATTATGGAAATTTGAAGCTTAGGTAAGTTCTTTCTTGAAAAGTGTTTACAAAGCTGACACTGGATTAAGTCAGTCCATTTTTAGTATTCCTGTGAGAAGCCTCTGGACTTTTTTTTGGGGAAAAAAAAAGGAAGCTTGATTTGAGTTTGTATTTGAGACACTCTTCTGAACTACTAACACATAGGTTACATTTTAATCACCTGTATGAATAGCTTTGGCCTTTCCTCTGGCAAGTGTAGAAGATACTTGGACTGGTGCTGTCCAGCCCACTGGAACATTGGTTTGGTGCTCAAAATTTTACTCTGAAATATCAGTGTTTATACCTACCAGTTTATGCCAGTGTGGGCAAGAGGTAGAGTGCATAGTAATAAATAAAATGTCAAGAAAGGAAGAGGGTAGGAGGAAAGCAAGAATAAATCTCTGCTTTAAGACTACTTTCCTCTGATAACACTGAATGCTTTTCTACCACAGTAAAAGGAGAATCATGGAATGGTTCTGAAAGTATTTTAGTCTGTTCTATACTTAATGTACAAAAAAAAAAAAGAAAAAGGGTTTTTAAGGGACACTGCTGTCGTCATCTAGATAAATACAGAAGCTGTTATGTATGGCATGTGATTTTTGGCTCTCAAGGCACATTAAATAATCTATATGCTACGTCAGTCACAGGAAATCCTTCAGCAGCACTCGAGAAGTAAATGCTGACATTGAAAGTGACAGAGCCCATCAAAGAGAATATGCAAACACCAGATGTGCAGTTGAGATCTACATCAATATAGGACATTAGAGCATTAAAGTCTTAATATAAATGAGTAATTACATCAATGATGCCTGATAGTTTCTGGCAGTAAAAGCCACTAACATAGATTTTAAGATATTTAAAGGGAAATATAGTTAATATTTTAGATGTTATAGTAATTGAAGAAAATATTTTAATCTCAAAGTAAATTCTCCAGTATATGAAGGAATTATATAAAATAATTGACTTTATAGGTAACTGACACTTGGCCTTCAACTAGAAAGTCATTTTGGCATGGTCAGAACGAACTCCTTTGAAGCCTTCAAGCTGAGTTTTAGGCTTTTGTCTGCTTTGCATAATTTTAACTGCCCAAGACCTACCACTTGTTGTTAGACATCAAGTGGAAGATCTGTCCTTTCAACATCTGCAGGTCGGTGATACATCTTGTGTTGATTTGGAAGATGTAATCAACTTCTGGTTCCTTTCCACTTTGTTCTTGTGAAAACTTGCTACAAAACTTGTACATCTTAACCATTCCCACTTTGTCTCTCTCTGGGCATGGTTTAAGGGTCTCTTCTGTTTAGGTGGACCAAAATGTTCTGTGATTGCTTTCAAGGTACTGTGTTTTTTGTTTTTTTTTTTTCCTTTTTTCACCCTTCAACACTTTCAACAGCACTGCTTTGTCCATGAAAACCTCACAGCTTTGCTTGCAGTGGTGTTCATCATTCTGCGGCTTTACTTTCAACTTTTTTTTTAACAAATGTCAAACCTAATATAAGTCTATTTCTTCTTGTTCTATCTGCTAGTTGAGAAAGGTGGGTTTTTTTTTCCTGTTAGTTTGTTTTTCTGTTCTCTTTGTGTCTGCCTTCTACCTCTCATTATCTTTTCCTGTTTCTTTTAGCTTTTCTTTGTGTAGTGGTTTGTCATTTGTCTGTGTCCTTTGCAATTTTTACAGCCTTCAATTTTAGACCAGACTTTCTTGTCTGATCGTGTTCTCTAGGGCTCTTGCAGTGTCCCCAGCCCCATGGCATTTCGGTATGTAATCTGCTCCTGTTTTAATGTGTGGGTTAGGAACCGAGGTATTAAGTTTTAGTTTAAAACTAAATGATTGTGGAACTTGGCTTGGTATGTCCTTATATTTTTGAGTTAAATTTTTCCATGTGCGGCTCTTCCAATGGGTTTTGAACCCAGGTTATAGAAGATTCTGTGGAACTGTTTGGTCATTTGCTTGTGAAAGTATCTTTCAGTGACTTTAGGGCCTTTTGACACAATACGATACCAGCTTTTTATCCAGTCCCTGAGGTCTGTTGCACTGTCGTAAAGGCAGTAATTGGCATAACACAACTTGTTTTTTGACAGACATGGATGAATTGCTACTTGTTTTCCTGTGGTTTTTTTTCCTAAGTGCTATTGGATGCTTTGATTTGTTGCGTACCTTTCCGGAAATTTGACTGGATATACTGAAATACAGAATGGAGCAGAATGCAAAGTTTTTTATGCTAAATTTATTTTTCAGTGATGTTCTGGTCATCATATTGACTGTTCTCATTTCCTGTGACTGTTCTTTCATCTTATCCTCAGATTGTTTGTACCTTGAAATAGACATATTTCGTCTTTGTTGCTTCCACAAGAAATGAAAATTAACAGTTATTATCATGTATTAATCTGTGGTGTAAGGATGATGTGTAATTGAATTTATATTCCCTGCAACGCTTCTGTTCAGTGTTATCTTTCTGCAGTGTGCAAAAGAAATAAACTTCAAAGTGTAGTATATTTCATCTTGAATACATCTGTGTTACTGTTTCTTCTCCACAGAGCGTGAAAAAAATCATGTTCAAGTTATCTTAGTACTTCTTTATCTCTGAATAGCCTCTTGAAATTTAAAAAATACTATGACTTTTTTTATAACTTCCAGTTTAGATGCCTTATTTTAGAGTCACAGCCGGTTATTTCAGAATTAGCTGTCTTAATTTTTAAATGCTGTTATAAAGCATGTTATTTTAATAAAATGTTTTGGATCGTAGTAATGGGGAAGGAATAGCAGATAGGAATAGTCACTTGGGGGAGCTAATGCTCTGTAGTACATCATTTGAGAGGAAAGAATAAGAACTGCAAAATAAAACAGAAAGCACCAAATGCATAAGTGTTAGAATTCTGTTGCGCAATAGCTCTTTGATGGTGCACTTGAAGTGCTTTTTTAGCAGCTTTAAGCAGTAGAAATTAAACTCCTTTAATTTCCATTTTTATGATCAGAGTAGTCCTATGAGAGACTTTGTGATATCACGATTATGTTTTCTTCAAAAGCATTTATCTTGGTAGTGGGGCAGTTGTATAAATATTTGTAATTTAGCTTCTTGAAAAAAATGCTTTTATTGAGTATGGAAGATCCTAAGGTCAGATTTGGATTCCTGAGACTGGGGACTGGTTGGTGTCCTTAATAAGTGCAGATACAGGTGAAAAAAAATATTCAATGTCATGTCTAGCTACTAAAAGGCTGTGTCTAAAATTATCCATTTTGGTACCAGGTGTTTGTCAAAATATTCTTCTGATAGGGTTTATGGCTTTGCATTTGAGAGACATCAAATAATATTTCTTCCATTGCTAAACAAGATGGGGAAAATGCTTAAAAGTGGAAACTGTCTTGACCCTAATTTTACTGTGTGGAAACTTATGTGAAACTAAAACAGTAACTATGTCCAAGTCAGCTGAGATTCGCATTTGTTTAAGGAATTGGTTCTGAATTTTATCTTGGTTATCCACAATTTAAATCTTATATTTGTCTCTTTGCTTGAAAACTGACAATTCTTGTCTTACAGGTGACAGCAAAAGTGATGCATGCGTGAGTGGGAAGTAGTGTCTTACTGCCAAAGTAACCTAAAAATATTTATTCTTTCACTTAGCTCCATGCTTAAAGTCATAATAGAAACAAAATTGTATGTGAAAAGCCTTAGGAGTAGGGTAGTTTTTTTTAAATGCTAGAGTTTGTCAAATAAGACAGTGAAACACTCTACCATTAATGCTTTAAAAATGTAGCAGGTTATTTTAATCCTAAAGTACTTAACTTCAAAGGAAGTAATAATTTCTTAGTTTAATCTGTCTTCTGAAACTTGAATGATTAAAATGAAAACAAGTTGTGACTTTGTCACATAATTGACTGTTGCTTTCTTAAAATTCTTTCTTGTTCCAGATAAAGAAAACACCATTGATATCCAGGTTTATGGCTACCTTGTGTAGTTGACTGTAGTTATGTATTAAGGGATTAAAATCCTAGGGAGATCTCTTACCTCAGGGAGTATTAGCAGGGTGGGAATCCAGTTCAACCAGGACTTAGTGTTCTTTAGGCCACTCTGCTGCAGTGCAAGGGTTTTTTTGGTAGGGCAGTCATGACATTGCCAAGTCATGTTTCTTGCAGTGCAGTCTTACAATCTGGCTGCAGCTCTAAACAATCGGGTTGATTGCCAAGCAACCTGAGTATTCTAGTGAACTAACTTCGAGACGGGATGGGTAGGTGGGATGCAGTTTGATTAAAACATTCAGGCTTAAAATGAGTGGTGGTATTCTCTTACAGACCTTAAACTTGATTCATGGGAAAATATAAACACATTCCATAAATCTAAGAGGAAGGAATCTTGTCTGGAATGAGGGGAGAAGAGGCACTTGCCTTTTTTTTTTTCATTTTTTTTTTTTTCATTTTTTTACTGGCAGAATGGATGAGGAGGGTTGTTTGCCCTTCTCTGATGGACCCTTGAACTGTAAGCATGACTTTGTTATACAAGTCATGCAGAAAGCTGGTGCATTTTGCTGCAGTAATTCTGGTTGCACATATTTATTTCCACATATGGTGCTCGTGATGTTCTATAAAGTTGTGGAATCGAGTAATAGATATGACTGAAGAATATACAGCTACTGGGGATGTCCCTTTTCACCTTCATAAACATGATGAACAACAGTTTGTAAATGATGCAAAATACTAATTAAAAGTTTTAATTTGGCAATCATCTTGGTTTGATTAGAAACAGATGCTTATTATCTGCAGAAATCTAAATGGACCCTTAGAAGAGAGCTTTTATTGCTGTGCTGCTTTAAAGGTAAACTGGTTGGAGAAATGAACCTGACTCAAGAAAGATTACAAGTCAGAGTTACAATTTACTAAAACAATTATATTAAATACAGTGATACGGAGAAAAATTGGTTTTAACCCACAAAACCCAGATGTATAGCCCAGCACCCTGGGGCATGAACAGAATAGTGCTCATTAGCCCCTGTGCTGAGCACCATGTGGTCCCCCTGAGTACAAAGTAAAAGGAAAGAAGAAACCTGTTGGTGAGGATGATTGGTATAGTCTGGTTGAGAGTGGCAATCACAGTCCTGTTAAGGTTCTGGTCCTCCTCTTGATCCAACAAGTGGTACTTGAAGTCCCCAGAGGGGAGTTACCATGGCTGAGTCATTGGTGTGAAGACAGGAACAGTCCCCTGCCTCACAGGGTCCTTTAACACCCAGTTTGTTGCCTGAGGTGTCAGGTGTGCCCTGGGCAGCTGCTGCAAATGATCCATTACTAACAGTTTATCAGAAATGACATAGAGGGTGTAGAATACACAGTTTTAGTTACACTCCCACAGTGACAAACTGGTCTGGCCACTGTAACTAGGACAATTGCTTAAAATTAACTTGTGAAACTAAAGTCAAACTAAAACTGAAACTGTACAATTACTTATGCCCCTTTCAGTGCAGTGGATCACTATGATTGTTACTAAATGGCCTTGTGTGGTTCATCCTTTGAGTTAAATAAGAGCTGTAGACTCCACTGCAAGGTTGAATTCTCCTGGACTAGGTGCTGTACATTCTCTTTCTTGTTTGAAGCACATTTGCTTCCTGCTTTAGAAAAGCTGTGTGCTTTGAAATAAAAATTGCAAAAAAGGCTGCAGTAAAAATGACAGAATGAGTAAAATACATTCTTCCTCCTAATCTAGCTGAAAACAACAAAGCAACATTTGGAATACAGTCTGAATCTTGAGGAGATATTCTGCTCTAACTCTGGATTTCTAAAGTAAAATTGAAATGGCAACTGTGCCAAAAATGCAGTGGAAAATATGATCTGGTTCATCTGAACACTGGGTTCTTCACTTATGGTAGAACAAGTGGGAAGGGGACCCACACTACTTGTGTGATAATATGCTTGGTAACTGAGGAGGTCATACTTGACTGCAGTTAGCTACTGGCTTGGGAGGGGTGAAAGAATAGCAAGTCCTAACCTGATGCTTATGGACTGTCAGTTCTTAACAGTTGGAAATTTTGGATTCCTAGAAGAAACTTAGTGTTGACAAGCAGGATGGTGGCATCAAATGTCCTCTCTTTTTCTATAAATATTCTAGACATTCTTTTGGGGAATAAGGAAAAAGAAAATTGGGAAATCAAGACTGTATTTTTAAGAATGATGTCCATATGTTGTAGAAGAATAAAATACATACTTTGAATAATCAAGGTTTTAAGTTCTTTTGTAGTGGTTGAAGATAAGATTGTTTGAAAAAATGAATTTGTTCTTTACATAACAGTGACTGCAGTAGCTTTGGAAATGTTTATATTGTTCCTTGGTACAGCAGCATAAAAGCTGATAGGATGGTTTGTGCAGGATCTAATTACACTGTAAGTAGAATTTGCTAGCTGCTGTTTAGATGTAAGCTTCACAAAATGGTCTGCAAACAGTGAAATACTAGTGCTAATCCTGTGATTGAATTTAAGAAACATTTGTTAACAGGTTTCCTTAAAATTGTGTCTGACACAGAGCATCCTGATTTTTAAATGGAAGAAAACTTGTTGCTGTATTTCTCAGAAGGATCTTCTGTTAGCTCTTCAGCTCTTAGTGTGTGACTCTGATATGTGCGTGGTGATGTTTGTAGAGTAATTCTGTAGTAATTGTTTTGTTCAGCTTTCCTTTTCTTGGATATGGGGAAATGTTTACCAGGAAATCACCTGCATCACTGAGTTTCTCTGTGATTATGGTAACTGAATTGGCTGCATAGTGAGGAAGGTCATTAAAAATGTCCTTTCTATGCCCATTTCTGACTTCAGAAAAAGCCCAAACAATGATTCAGTTGATGGATAAGAAGAGAGAATAATTTCAAGTGCTGCCCTTTACATTTTTAGGTATGCCAGTGAGCTGAATTTAAGCTAAAATAGAAAGTTGTAGTATCATGGAAGGTAAGATTTTCTTTTTAATTAATTTGTGTCTGGCCAAAATGGAACTGATAATCATCAGATTTATGAATGACAGATTTATGAGCCTCTGGAATGTTTTGTTTAAGGCTCTTCATCCTTTTAATTGGTAGGACAGCTGGGAATGATATTCTTTCCTAATCAGGCTAGTATTCATTAACTGGCTGGTTACACTTCAGATTTATGTTCTTAAATTTAATGGTATCTAGGTTAATACCTTGGCCTTACAGTTCTAGCTTAGTTTGTACTGTGATATGGGGCAATGGAGAAAATTGATTGGGAAATGATTGTTTTGCTTCTTGCAACATAGCACAGCATTGAGAGACTGACACCATCTCTCTTTGGGAAGGGTGTTGTGCCACTTGAGTACCAGCTGCTCTGTGACTAAAGGCAAGTTTTATAAAGTTCACTTTCTAAGGACACCAGTGGCATTTGCACATAAGTAAGCTGAGTGAAGCTGAGCTTTAGAAAAGAAAAAGATTTGTGCATGGAGTTCTTGTCCCTACTGCGAGACTTGGAAACAGCAAAATTAAATAGTTGCATATGTATAGTGGTATAATATATGCATGCATCTTTATATCTTCATTAAAACAGAGTAGGGATATAAAATTTATTTTGAAGTTTTTGGACTACCTCACTGACTGTGTTTGTTTAACCAAGCCCTATGTAGTAAATTATTCATATTTTAATCTAAATTTATGTGTCTTTGTGTTTCTTGGACAGTTCTGTGATTAAAAATCAATGAATAAACTGCACATAGAAAGCAAGAAAAGTAGAAATAATGCAGCTTGTCCCAAGTATTTGCTTCTTTCCCTTCCTCTCATGCCTTTCCTTTTTGTGTCTTTATTTCTCTAAGTTTTCTAAATCCGAGAAATTCCGATGAAGTGTTGAATTGTTTTAGCTACCCTGCCTGACTTGCTGTCACTGAAAAGGGAAGATCCTTTCTTCGGTGTCCTTTGCATATACAAAGCAAAGGCTGACATAGTGATAAGCACTTTACTAAACTGGCTACAGACAAAGGAGTCAAAACTAGCAAATTGTTTTCTATGAGGTGAGTTGAATGAGTTCAGTGTGGAAGGTCAGATGATCACCAGATGAGACCCTCAAAAGAATTCTGTGTTTTGGTTTTTTTTTTTTAATATTTTGAACAACACAGTATTTTAGCTGGTGAAGATCACGGAGCATTGTCTAAAGTTAAGCATGCTGTTTATCTTTCTGATCTCGATTAGAATCATACAAGCTCTATTTAATTGTCTTTATTTTTTCAGTAACTACTGGAATGTGTTCTTGCAGGTACCATTTTAGAGATGAAATTATTACATATACAAATTATAGTGTTCTTACTAAAATGATTAAAAAAATAAAAACAACAATGAAAAATAGTCTTTTCCAGCTTCCATGAACCAGGAAAAATTAAGATATGTGTTTCATGATGCTCTGTATGCAGAGATACAGGCATGACCTAACTAAAAGTTTGAGCCTGATTTTAGACTATGAAGAGCACATTTATTTGCATTGCGTCTTCATTTTTTTGTGAAAATGATGAAATCATTAATGCCAGTGGAAGGTTGTTTTTAATGTTCCAGTCTTTAGGGAAGCAAATTCTATTTTTAAATGCATTCTGTCTCCCAGCTTTAGTTAGGGACTAGGAATATCCTTGTTTTTTCTTCATTCTTTGTATTACCTGAAAACGTGATGGCAATATGAATTTAGGGAAAAGGCAAGAATCGAAGTCTTTGCACGGCTGCTGAAGGCTTGCCTAGCCTGTAAGATACCTGAGGCTGTAAGAGGTAAATTATTTTACAGCCTTAAAAGTATCATTTATTTATATTATAAATAGTGCTCTGCAATAATACTTGTGTTTAAAAAATTACAATTTGTGATAGAACTGTATTTTTTGTAATCCTGTCCACAGTCTTATGCAAATCCTTAGTGATGGGCTATTAACCCATTTTTCGTGAGGTTTCACCAGGATCACTTTTACCACAAAAATGTTGAATTGTTTGCTAGTGACATGTAAGAAAAACCAGAACCACTGTGACTTTACATCTCTACAAGACTGATATGGTCAAATTTCAAATGAAGATGGAGCTAGAGAACTTGTGACATTTGGAGTCAGTGTAGTTATTTTATGTGTATCTTGAAAATACAGCCCCCGCCCCCCCCCTCGCCTCCACGAAATGAAGTGTAATACTGAAAAAAAAATGGTTTTGTTGATGGAAATGAGCTAATCAGTTTTGGAAGAACAAATTCTCATTCTCCCTCCTATATTGACCTGTTTATAAAAGAGTCTCTGAACTGTTTTAATACCTTTTTGCAAAAAAACACCTAGTCTAGCCTTGCCTTGGTTTGCTTTTTTTTTAGTAAGATATCATAGAAGAGATAATGCAATTGTAACCACTTCTGCTCTACAGTGTTTTTATTTGAAGATGCTGTCACTGAGGATTTGGAATGACAATTTCTACTAAAAAAGCATAAAATTGTTACATTTGAAAAATGGAAGCCACTATTTTGGAAGTGAAGTTCAAATTTTTGTCTATAGTAGGTGAAAGACAAGCTTGCAGGCTGATGTGGTGACTTAGATTTACACTTACTTAGACAAAGAATAGATCATCTAGAAGGAGTAGCAGGGTTTTAGTAACACTGTGTGAAATTTATATGTAATTCCCGTGTGTCATGTTGAAAACCAGGAATTTTTTGAAGTCTGTCTTGGAAATTGGAAATGAGAATGTTTTATAGAAAGTGTTCTCTCATTTTATTTACAGAAATGCATTTATTTGTTCTGATACAGCTACTTCGTTAAAGAAAAATGGTTTTCTTACAGGCTGTTTTTCCCTGAGCTTTACATTTTCACATGCAGAAATAGAATGCTACTGTGTATTTCCTCTGTGTTCAAAGTCACATTCTTCTGCCTTGCTGGCATCTTTAGCATTATTTTTTGAAGCTGGTTTTCCTGAGAGAGTACTACAGATTACATCAAGATGCAGACAGGGTAACCATAAGCCTTTTTGACATTGCTGCCTTGGCCATTTCATATGCATCTATCAAATCTGTTTTTTTTTTTTTTTTCTAAGGTACTCCTGCCAGTTTGAAATTAAAGGGTCCTTCCTACGAATTCCAAGAAAAGTGTTTTGTTTCATTTTCTCAGGTTTTTCAGTTGAGAAGGAAAAAAGTCTTGTTCATATACCCATTTAACTGCATGTGACCACTGTTGGTCATCAAATTAGATATTCTGCCCCAATCAGAGATGAAAACTCCTTATGCACATCTCTTGCTGTGGAGAGGAAGGACAGAGTGTCTTGTTTATCTGGCATTTGTAGTCTGGGCATCTGTTTCATGTGATGGCCTGGGCTTGGTTCCTGATTAGTCTCTAAGAATGACCTTGACTGCAACCTTGCATCACCTCACCATAGATAGTGGAGCACACGTCCAGCTTATGGAGAGCAGTGTCACAAACATGTTAGGCTTTGATGCCATCTCTGTTCGTCTGTGTTTTGAGAAGGTATTCTGTGTTCTTTAAAGTTTAATCCCTTTCACTCAGGGACTATGTCAGTTATACTTTATCAAGAACATATTATGCAAATGTGTGCAGTTTTGGGCACCACAGTATGAGAAAGATGTAAAGTTATTAGAAAGCATACAAAGGAGGGCAACAAAGATGGTGAAGGGCCTTGAAGGGAAGCTGAATGAGGTGACTTGGTCTGTTCAGCTGGAGGAGACTGAGGGAAGACATTGCAGTTACAACTCCCTTATGAGGGGAAGAGGAGGGGCAGGCACTGATCTCTTCTCTGGGATGACCAGTGGCAGAACCTGAGGGAGTGACCTGAAGTTGCGTCAGGGGTGGGTTAGGTTGGATATTACAAAAAGGTTCTTCACCCAGAGTGTGGTTGGGCACTGGAAGAGGCTCCCCAGGGAAGTGGTCACAGCACCAACCCTGACAGAGTTAAGAAACGTTTGGATGATACTCTCAGGCACATGGTGTGTGACTCTTGGGGATGGTCCTGTGCAGGGCCAGGAGTTGGACTTCATGATCCTTGTGGGTCCCTTCCACTCAGGATATTCTATGATTCTATGACATGTATTGATGTATGTGCAGTATTTAAGCTTTTTTATTAGGAAGTGTCACATTGTGATTTTTTAAGCTAGAAATTTGGGCTTAAATACTTTGAATTGTTAAGTTAGAGCATTGCTGCTTAATTTACCTGTTTTAAGAACTGGAAAAGCACTAACATTTAGAGGACAATAAAAATACCATCATTCTTGCCCCTGAAAAAAAAAAATGTTAAATTTAGGAATATAAGATGATAAGTAATTTTGTTAAAAGTCTGAATTTAAAAATGAGCTGAAACTGATGGTTTTGTTAAAAATTTGACAAAGTTGTTTAAGTCCTTGCTAAGTGCCATTGATTCATCCTGCTTTGTTTTCGTGCATGTAGGAAATTTAGACATGAGCAAGGATTGTCACAAGTTTTATTTTAAAGAGGTTGACTTTTAACAAGTATGTTTTACAGCTCTTGTGCTAATGATTAAATTTATTGTGTTTTGAAATCTGCTGTTTTACTTCAGAAGGAAGGTTGCTTATTGCTATTAATCACTAGTATTTTGCTGGTTTCTGCTTAATTAATTATAGTGATGATTTGCTGAATATGTCATTCTTTTTCCCTTTTCAGCTAGACTGGTGATACATTTACAGGTTAAGGAATCTTTTGACTCATATTAATAATTAAAATAACCTTATTCCAAAGTATTTTAGCAGTTCTAAAACAACTTCTTAATTTTAGGTTAGTGAAGACCTGAAAAATGAATTGGCAAATGAGCTGTTTGCATCAACTCCTGGCCTCAGTCTGCCTAAAGTAAAAGAACAAATGTTCTATAAGGTAAGTAGAAACTGCAAAGTTCCACAGATCTGCATTCATCCTCTCTCAGTTACAAGTCAGTTACCAATTTTAAGTTTACCCAATACTAACAGTTAATCCAACTATCTAAATTAATTGAGACTAATCAGAGTTCCTCTACCTCATGTGCGTGTAAGAGTAGGGGAAGAGATCGGGAAAATGAAAGAAGCTTTAATGTCTTCTGTCCTCTTCTGCTATCTCTTGCTTTTGCCAGAAAAATGGTCTTCAGTTTTAATGTTTCCCAGACAAATTACTTAATCTGCCTGCCTGAAACACTGTTCAGGATGGAGACATTCTCAAACATCTGTTGTTGAAACTAGGTTTGGTCTGATTGTGTCAGTCTGGAATTCGTTTTGCAAGAGAAAAAGGGGAGAGGAAAGAAGTTTCTAATGTAGCCCACTGATTCTTTGTAGCAGAGTTGTTTGGGTTCCAGATCTCTTAGCAAGACCTCTTATATGTGCCTTACATGAATCAAATATTTCTGACATCTGAAACAGAACACAAATAGTCCATTTTTAAATATCAAATCAGTAAGTGATGCAAAGCTACTTAAGTGGGTTAATAATCATAGATATAAACTTTGAAATGTCTTATTTTGGCATGACTTTCTGTATACAAGCAATACTTTTACACCAAAATAATGATCAGCTGTTCCTAAGCCAACATGTAATTTTGCAGTCTTTGCCTTTTTTCTGGGAGACAGTGTTAAAAGACAGAGAATGACTTCAAGCTTCACCTGGTCCATCTTAATCTTAGGGCTGTAAATGTTGTTAATGCCTTATTTTGCTGTTCCACAATGTGGGTTTTTCTTCTTTCTCAGGTTGGACTTGCAGATGCTGTGGATCTATTTAGAACCAGAAGAGTATTTATTAAAGATGGCTTTGCATATGTGCCATTTAAGGAGATTGATGTGATTGTTTTGAATAACTATAGAACAAAATTATCTAAAGCATTGGCGGTAAGTCAGACACAGTGTCATTTTTACAACTTCTGTTCCATTGTTTAGTGACACTCTTGAACAGTAGCCTTTTGGATTTTTAAATTTATCTGCTTCCATTTGAAGAATACCAGAAATGCTATCAAAAGTACTGGCAGCACTAAGAAAGTTCATTATAAGTTGAGCGTTCATTAATTTTAAATGGAATTTAGCATATGGTGTGCATTGTAATGATGTTTCTGCTAGAGGATTTTCAAGTTGTTTCTCACGGACAGAATAATATGACCTTTTGATCAAAATCTTAGGCCTATGCACACAACTGTTTTTTCTACTCGTCTGTCTTTTCTCCCACAGCATTTTGCAACAGATTTTGTTGGAACAAATAGATAGGTTTTTTTATTACTCTCTTTCTTTTGTCAGTAAGAACAGAAATGAGGATAAGTCAGAATATGTCAGGCGAAAGTAAAGTCTGTTGTATGAATATTTGAGGTATCACATCTAGTTATAACATCCATGTTAAATACTGTATGTGAATGTTCTGTTAGTAATTCAGTGATCAATTGCTAGTTTTACAATATGAGACTCTTCACAGGGTTTAAAAGTTGGTGACCATGTCTAATGCACATAATTTTAGTCCAAGAAAATGCAGCATTGAATAACATGAAGGCAGTTTAGATTGCTTTTAGAAAATGTTTTCAAAGCCTTGTATTGCTATGTCACATTAATATCAAGGCAAACCATGAATATTTAGTAAACAAAAAGTGTGAAGCTGAAATACATTCCTTTAACAAATTACAAAATTAGTATACTGGCATGTTCTTAATTTTGAATGTAACAGGAGTCTGTGGAATTATTTAATGTGCAGTGAAAACTGTGATACTCTTATGTGAACATTTTCATTCAAACTCTTTAATACAACTGGAACTACAGATACCCATATTTCAGTTGATGCATAATGTTCTTGCTGAAAGCTGATAACATTTGTGTGGCATTTAAAAACAATGTTTCTATGGAAATGTGGCTAAGTATGCAGGTTATCTGCATCTATTTAAAATACTTTTGAGAAGCTTTGTGGACTTCTGGAATTTTCCTGTTGGGTAATATAGCTGAGAAGTCTGAAAAACAGTAGGAACTGTGATGAGTAGGCTTTCTGATTTTTTCAGTTTGAGCAGAAATCTGCAACTTTTTCTTATGAACATGCACACCATCTTACATATGAACACACGCTATCTTACATATTATTCATTAAACCCAGATTACTTTGTTAAAGCTAATAGCTGTTTTATAGAAAAGTACTTCTTTATGTTAGGCTTTGTAGTCATGGCTTAGAAATTTGAACATTGATAAGGGAGGAAAATTATCTTCTACAGAACTGCTGTGTTTTAAGCTATTGCAGTATTTTAGGTTTGCATTACTTTTTGTTTTAATACATAAGCTTTTTTTCTTAAAGTTGAGTGTATTTTCTGAGGAAGGAATAAAGAAAATCTGTGTCCTCTTCCAAAGCTCCTGATTGGAGTTAGGGGGTTTTGATTCCTAATTTAGTTTGAGAAACTGTGTTTAATAAACTGTTTCAGCTAATTTTAGCCAGCACAGCGCACTGCTAAAATATGCTAGGAATATTATTAATTGGAGTCTTTTGGAAATGAAGGCCAAAATTCCCTCATGTTTTACAGAGGTCAAGCTAACATTATGCTGTTACAAGAGAGGCATAACTGAAGTGTGATGCTTGGTAGTGTAGTTTTCAGTGGAACAGAACTACAAACAGCAATTACATTTCAGTGAAATTATAAAAATACACTTTAAAAGAAAGGATTGTATATAAGGAATCTTTTTCAAATCTAAAGCTGGTAATGGTTGTTGTTCCACAACATACAAATTTGGATGATTTTCCTCAGCCACATCCAGACTGAAGAGGCACATTTCAACAGAAGTTATGACACAGTAGCACAATTCCAGTATTGCTTGTGAAAAGCAGTTGTTGGAATACTATTTGATCTAGGCCTAAGTTTTGCAAGTACAGCTGGTTTATCCGTACTTGGCAGGACACAGATGCTTGTGTGTCTGCTGCAAAGAAGGAATCGGTCAAGAGAAGGGTACTTCATTTCAGGCACTCCGGTAGTATAGAGGTCTTCATAACTTTGCACAGAAGTTGTGCATCATGGTCAAACTTCATTAAGAAGTAATAGAACCTTAAACATGATAGCTTAGTTTGTTGTTTAATTTGTCTTACTGAATGTATTTGATAACATTACCGCTTTGACAAGCATTATGTATGTGTTCTTTGGGACTATGTCTTAGTGGTTTTGCAGCATCTGCTATTTACACTTTGTTTTCAGCACTTTCTAACAGGCAATCCTTGTTTTATTAGAATTTGAGAATTAAGCATCTTAATGGTGATAGTCCAAATTAGGTTTGAATGCTGTTTCTAAAGAAGGGGTTTTTATCTTCACAGGGTCATAAAATTATGTTAAATACTTGTGTCTTCTATGGGGTAGTTTGGCCAATACTTCTGGCTTTCAGTGTCTGTTGTAAGCTTCTAAGAGACAAAGTACTCTGATTATAGATAATGGAAAGATGGTCTTTGAAGCATATAGTTTTGAGGAATCATTCTTACAGCTTTCATTAGTGGTTCAATTCTTCAAGGTTAAAGCAGCATAGTTTTTCCATATGGGTAGCTTGTGCGATGTTATTGATTACTAGTACTCGATTTTTTTGATTGTTTTGCCTCTTGGAGCTTGTTTGGTGCTTCTCCAAGCAGTCACATGCACAGGTTTTTGGAAAGAGTTATGCCTACACAGGAGTGATCTCATGATGAAGGCCTGCCCTGTCTCTTCCAAGGTGCTCTGAAGCTGTACACCTTACAGGACTGTGCTTGTGCTAAAGTTGCTCTTCCTAGGTCTCCAGTGCTTTGAATAATTCGAGTGGTTGCCTAGCCCTGTTACATTGCTCACTACATTGCAGACTCGTGTCACCATCCTGCATGTTACAGAGTGATTGTAGCTGGGGTTATAAAGGAGGAATAAAATGAGAATGAATTGATGTGTTGACACGGCTTTGAGAGAATAGTAAATAATTCATAGGACTGACCTTTTAAAAAAGTTTTATGTTGATACTGGCAGAAATTCAGTTCAGTCAGTTATGCTTTAATCACTTTGTAGTCAAGCCCATGAAGCACTGAGATGTTTTGTTTCATCCTTTAAAAATAAGTTTGACATCCTGACTATGGCTATTCCTTGAGGCTCAATAATAGGGGGAGTTAATATTAAGTAAGCCTTCTTGGCAATTGCAAATACAACTGAGGAAGTTAATGTTATGTGTGAAATCAATACTGCAAAGACCTTTCCCTATTCTCTGACCCATTTGATAGTAAATAATTTCCTTGTGCCATTAATGATGATTAAACTGTAGAAAGCTTAAACATTTTCTGTAACAGCATGTAAGCTGTAATGTTAACTCTGCGATCATTTTATAGTTTAACACAATTTAAATTCAAAGAAGTTTGCTTTATGTTTTATTCATGAGGGTTTCACTCTATGCTAGGATACAAAAATATATTGAGATATTGATCTCATATTTGAGGAAAACAGGGTTTTTTTGTTTGTTTCTTTGGGTTTTTTTAAAATCGTAAGTTTCAACTTAGTGTCATGACTCAGACCCACGGACCCGTATCAGAGCTAATTGTACTCAGTACTGTACAAAGGAGGATTGCTCCAGGGAAATCTGAAGCGGGACAAAAGGGGGAGAGGACAGAAGGAGCTGACAAATCATCACCTGCCACTGGTCTTAATGAACATTGTCCTCAAATACTTGAGAAAATGAGTTAGTATTACATTGGCAGTTGTCTGACATGTTTGAACCGGAGTTCCTGATGGACAGCAGTTTGCCTCCACAGGTGAATAACCACAAGGGGTAGGGGTGGGCAGCACCTCCCACCTGCCACAGGTGTTGCAGTGTTCAGTGTGAGCTTCCCTGTGCTGTCTGATCCCCCGAAATAACGTCACTTCTGAAGATGTTTTTTGAACTGCTTTTCTCATCGTGTCTGATAGCAATACTCTTTCTTGTGTGATTGATCAGAAAATCTTTTACATAGAGGTTATGATTGTAGGGTAAGCACATGCTCCTTTTATTAAAATAACACTAGTAGTTTTAAACCTGTGTATTGGGTGCTGGTGGCCCAGCAACAGGAGCTGAGGAGAGGCTGGGGCTGCTCCGTGTTGGAAACAGATGGTTCCAGCCACCTCCAACACCCCCACCAGCAGGGCACAGCTGAGCCCTCAGCTCTTTGGGGATAGTGTGTATAAGAAAGGGCAGAACACCTGACAGAGAAGAAGAGGAGACCGAAAGAAGTGAGAAGCAGCAGAGACACTCTCCATGACACTGGAGCAGGTCTCCATGGCACCCAGGAGGAACCCACATTGGAGCAGGTGGAGAGTTCCTGAAGGAACTGCAGCTTGTGGGAAACCTGTGCTTAAGCATTTTTGTTTTCCCGAAGGACTGCACCTCATGGGAGAAAGCCCATGGCAGAGCAGGGGAGATATGTAAGCAGGGAGGAACTGTGGAGAGGAGCTCTTTTGAACCAACCACAGCTGCCCCTTCTGTCTACCCCCTGTACTGCCCTGGTGGGAGGTGTGGGAGTCTGGTTTGAAGGAGTACAGTGTGGCTGTTGAGAGAGGGGGGCAAATGCGTTGTCTTAATGTTTATTTCTGTTTTAATTGACGGTAAATTACATTAATTTTCCCCCCACTCAATCTGATTTGCTTGCAGTGGTAATTAATAAGCAATCTTCCTGTTTTTATCAGCAGCTGGGTGGGAGTTTGGCCCGTAGGTTGTGATGAGATAACTGTTGCTGTTCTTTTAATTTTTTGCCATGAGGTTTGTAGATCTGCTGAGGTTGGATACTGGAGGAAGGGAAGTTCAACACTGGTTCCAGCTCACATGTTAGCTTCTGTGTTTCCTTGGCTCCTTCTCTGAAACAGCTCTTCGATAAATTCAGTATGTGGGGATCCTAGGTATGGAAAAAGCAAACTCTGACTGGGATGTCTCCATTAGTGTTTGCATCAACTAGCTTGAATCATTATGCCATTTTATCTTAATGAACATTACAGTTCAGAAAATGTAATTGTTGATGATAGCATGATGATAACTGAACTTTCCCTTCATAGTCTAATGGTGGCTTTTCAGTAGATTTCTCATACTTGTATTTAAATCCTGCCTCTTTTTTCACCATCTTGAGCCTAGCAATGGAAGTAACAACTTGGCTGGTCTTTGAATTGTAACTCAACTGCAAAAAAGTTGCTTTTGTGAAAATGCTTTGTCAGAACATCATTTAGGACCTTACAGTCTGCAAATTAAAATATAAACTGGAAATAACACAAACTGGTACTAGAAGAAATTGATTCCAATGCTAATACAATCTTGGTGCAATGTTTTTTTTCCTAATTTAATGTCTGCTCTTTTTTTTACTTTGAAGTATGATCTCTTGTAATCTGATAAAATGTCTACAAATTGTTGGGTTTTGAGGACTTGGTGCAAAAGGAAGACCTCATGGCATTTTCTAATTTTTGTATATTTTTTTGATTCCTTTCCTGATTTGGCATGTAATCTTTTAAATAGTTAGAAATGGGGATCAAGTAATAATTAACTAATATTTGTAATGATTTGTCTTTTAAATACTGGTCAGATATACTGTTTTGGTTGATTTATGCTATATGTTCAAAGAAGTAATAGTATACGTAGCACCATCTGTGAAACAGTTTTTTCCTAAAACAGTTAGGTTTTCAAGCAGTGGAGCAGAAGGCTTTATGTAGTGGCATTAATGTTGAGAAAGTATGATTGATGTTGGTCTTGTCACTTGAAATTCATTTCAGGTGTTGTGTTCCCAGTGTTAACTGAAAGTAATTCACTGTAACATAAATGGATGATTTTTATAATATGCACATACAAGGTTAGTAAGGTAATAACTTTGGCAGTGTAAGGTAAAACGTGATTACAGTGACTTTGAGTCTCTCAGGCGAAAGTTTACAGTGAAAGTTTTGCAGAGAAGCACCTGGTCTTCATTTCTGAGATATTGTAAGGTCATTGTCTAAGGCACAGACAATGTCTTTTATTCTACTAAATAAAACGAGCCTTTTATTCTACTGAATGAAATGGGGATATTTTGAGTGGGAGAAGTGATATTAAGAGAAATTACTTCAGGTGTGTGTGTCAGAGAAAACAAGCCTGTATGCGAAATTGTTACCTGCAAGACACAGAAACTCACTGCACTTTTCTTTGTGGGCTTTTTTTTGTTTTTGCCATGGCCCCTTGAATGTCCCATTGCTGTCTGTGTCCTCTGAAATACGTCATTCAGTGTTTTATCTCCTCTTCTAATTGAAGTACATGTGTTCCTTCTAGAGATCACATAGATTGCTAACAAAGTAATTAAAAATAATATTAGAAGGCTAAATGAAATTTGTCTGTATTCAGTATTTTGTCTATTTCTTCTCTTGGCTTCTTGCATCTACTACAGAGTATTGGATTTTGTTAAGTACTAAATTTGCAGCATAAACAATTGCTGTGGTTTCTCTCTGGTTTCATTTGTATGGAAGTGCTTTGATCTTCAAATCCATGTGGGCATTTCATGATTGTCAAGCTAACAAAGCAAGATTTGTAGTATTTGGAACATGTGAAAGGCTTGTTAAACTGTTAAGATGTTCCACAAAATTCAGGAAAACCACTGGAATAGAATATATTGGTTGCAAGTACAATATGATTTCTGTGTTGTGTGATAGAAGTGATAACCTGGAAACCTGTCTCAGTTAATTTGGTGCCTGTTTAATGTCATTTATTAATATGTTGGTAACAGTAATTGGAGAATGGAGCACTATAGTCAGCAAGAAAGAGCTGTAATGGCATATGTGGTTGGTAAGTAAACAAAAGGCTGTATCTCAGGATGACACTGTGTTAGAAATCTGCATTTTCTTGTGATTATTTTCTTAGGGGCTTCTGTGTCCCACAGCCAGTTGCTACTTGATAGCTGTAGCAGTATCTGTCTGGAGTTAATTTCATCATCAGTGTTCTGGCTTAGCAAATTTATGGAGCAGGCCAAAAGAAATGGATTGAATCACTAAAAATTGTGATGACTAGCTTTTCAATTACATGATTTTTTTTTTTCATGTTTTTCAATGAAATATGGAGAGTGGATGTTTTTCTGAGTAAAGTGTTACGATATCCTCAGGCAGGGAATGTATTTTGCATATGTGACATTAAAGTGGTTTTGCCATTCTTATTGATGATAAAGATTGGCCAACCTTTGGAGAAGGTCTAGGCCTTATTCGTTTTTCAGTCAGAAGGAAAAATGGAAAATGATTGTCAGTAGCTCAAAATCGGACATGAAATAAATTGAACACCTCGTATCAGGTGACACTTGGTTAATTAATATATAGTATCTTAGAGGCTGGAGCACTTCTTTAAGGAGCAAGTGTAAGAGTAAAGTATGCACAAGTTTCATCTTAGCAATGCCTTTGCCAAGATGTGTTTAAAAGAAATTCTACTGTAAGACTAATTAAGAAAACCCTACAAATTCTACTGATTACACAACTCAAATGTTTTGAACTCTTTAAAAAAAACACATCATAGCAATATACTTTTTGAACTTAATATTTATTTTCAAAGTTTTAAATACAGATTACATGAGTGCTTTTAGAAATGCTAGTCACTATCACTGTTGCTGCTCGTGATTCCTGGGTGGTCTCATTGTATGACTTTTCCCTTTTACTGCAGTTTCCCAAAGAAAATGTCATCTTTTAATACACTTCTTCTGCAATTAATTGCTAATTGGAATATTCATGCTAGAGAGGAAGTGGACATTTTTTGTAGTTCTTGTGAATGAAGATTATTTGTCAGAGTATTTTTTTTTTCTGGAAGTAGGAAAGTGGGATATGTTTGAGCAGAATTTTAAGAATAAAATCAAACCCTGGTGTCCTCTGGGCAGTCTGTACAGGCTATCAGTGAAATCTCTGGAGTCTGTTTTCCTGAAATATTAGAGACATGATTTAATTAGGCTGCAAATATGAGCTGGAATAGTTAAACTTGGCTCTAGTAGCATTAGGCCTGTTGGTGTACCCTGCCTGGCCCCCTCCCTTTCCAGCTGTGTCTTCATTTTGCATCTCTGGCTTGTGAAGAAGCAGATTTTTATTTGGACAGTGGCTTGTCTTCAGGAAAGCATCAGGTGCCTCTGCATTGCCTGTACTCTGCTGCCAGGCTCCTATTGCATTATCACTTTACTCCTAGTGGCCAGCAGCTTCCCTGCCTCAGGAGGGAATGGCTTGTATCCCTGAATATCTTGGCTCCAGGGATGTGTTTTAAAGTGGGGTAATCAGTGTCTTGTGCTCAGTTGATTCTGGTTGGTCGGTTGATTTGGGGTTTCTTTTGATTCAATTTCCTGCTGAATCATCTCAGGTTATTTTATAGTTCACTCCTGATTTTTCTTTTTTCCCCCAAAATTCCTGAATATGCAGGGACATACTTATGCAAAGTATTTTTCCCTAGGGAATATACTTTCTAGTAAATTTTTCATTCCTTTTTGAGGAGCATAGCCTTGTATTTCCATGAGAGGTGTATTGTATTCTATCTGCATATCCAGTTATCTCAGGTAATCTGTTCAGCCTGAAGAAAGGTACAAGTTGAAAGCTGGGTGTTCAAACATTTCTGAATTATCTTTCCTTAAGAGGGGGCTTGGTGTTCCACCTTTACAGCTCTGCCTTAATCTCTCGGTCTTTCAAGCCTGTCTGGATGTAAAAGCACTGGAGTCCTGAAAGATGACAGTAGCTTCATGAGAAGCACTTTGACATTAGTGGGAACTGAAATTTCTTTTTCTGAGGTGGTGTTTTTTAACCTTGAGGTATGCACGGAGGAGGTGGTCTAAGAGCAATAAACTCTCTCTAATATTAGGCATGTCTATATGGCCTTACCTGGACTGCTTTTTATTACTCCTTGGATCTTCTGTTATTGTGAAAGAGAGAACCAGGAGTGTTTTTTCCATAGATTCTATGTGGGTTATGTACGTTTGATAGTGTGTCAAGTGTAAGGATATATAAATGATTTTGTCATCTCATCTGTCCCATGATGTCTCATCTGTCTGAGGGAGGATGCACAAAAGTGCTGTAATTTTACTAAAAAGTACCTATTTTTGTATCAAAAATGGATTTTGGAAGGTGATGATGTGTTTATTCAATATCCCTGGATCACAGGGAAGCCTCCAGCTGTAAGTGAAATCTTGTAAAATCTTGCATGTGCACTGCAGATTTTTGAGAGGACACTGAATTAGCTGTTCAGAAACAGAAGAAAGAAGATAAGATGAAGTATCAGGGCAAAACAGACCAATGAAGATACTCAGTTTCAATTTACATGTAGCTTGTGAAAGATCCTTTTAGCTATAGGGTTTTTTTTGTATTTATGTAAACAAATCCATTTTCATGTAAATAGTAGTATTTTTCTGTTTGTAAGGATTGATGTTTAATTTAAATAATATGTAGTCTTGAACAAATACCAAAAAGCAAAGGTCTTTTTATTATCATCTGTCACAAGTTAAGTAAAATGACATGGTTTATTAATGACCACAGCCTTTGTTTATAGATGTACATATGAAAGAAATGGATTAAATTTGGATGTAGTGCTTAGAGCTTCTTAAGTAATAGAAAAACCCATTAATTTTCCCTGTTATTTTTCTAGTTACACTGCCAAAGTGAGGTGAAGGTTGTTCTGTTACCAGCTTTCTTCAACACATCACCCCCTGCCCCCTCTCTTTACAACAACTTTTACAAGTGTGAATCAGGAGAATCCTCCTTGGGGAACATGAAAATGTTGAATTACTTTTTTTGAAAGTGGGTAGAATACCACCACTTGTCAAAGTGAATGAGTAAAACTATTAATCACTTCTTACTCCAGATGACAGGCTTTTAAAGTAATTTTTGGAAGAGTTTAGTCTCCCAGGCCCTGCTGTGGAATGCTAGGTTGTAACACCCCTTGGTGAAAGAAAGCCAATATCTGTTTCTCAATAAAAGTTGATGATCATATTGCATGAACAAGTAAGTAAAAGAAAAAATTAGCAGGAGGATACAGGCTAAAGAATAAGAGTGATGAATTAATTAACGGTATGTTTAAATTTAAAATCAGTCTCTTATCTATTGTCAGATGCAGTAATATTTGGCCTTGTCAGATGTTTTAGTAAGTAGGATTTCAAAGGCAGATTACAACATGCTTCTAAACTTCACTGAAGTTCTTTCTTTAGATTGTTTCTACTGAACAAATGAAAATCTTGGGGTTAATCTGCTTTTAAATTTGCTATGTTCTCTGATGTTCCTGTATAAAAAAACAGGTCAGAGAGGAGATCTTGATGCTGGTAGTTACTTTCTCTTTCCTCCCTGTCAGTGCTTTTATCTATAGTAGTACAACTAGCCAATTTTAGAGTAACCGGTTTTAAATAGTAAGTCCAGTTGGACTTTTGATTTGAAGCTGTTCCAGGAGGAATAAAGAGAGGAGTGTTGTGGGTCATCTGATGATGTACATTTGCCTAAATGTAGTCTGGGGAATAACCCCTGATTTTCATTATTACTACTTTAAGGTTTCTAGTGGAAAACTGTTAGGCACTTCAGTTCCTCTGTTTATTTTTCTTATGTTGTAGGATAATGCTGTTAGAGCCTGCAATGAGAACAGAGAGATGATGGATACAGTGATTAGAGAGGCAGTAATAAAAAATTCTTCCAAGCTGCATGCTTTTGAAACCAGCTCTGTGTTTATATCTGTGATTTTGGAAATGTATAATGGTTCCAAGGTTAGGGGTAATTCATGTGAAATGAAGTCCACAGCCTAGTACCTGGCCCTGTAAAGAGTTGGATTTTTTGCATGAATGGATGTGGAATACTTGAATTCAATTGTTGCAAGGAAGAATACATCAGACAGAGCATGAGCATAAACCTGTGCTCTGCTACTGAGGGGTTAAGAAATAGCTGTGGAATAGTGGAGAATGAAAGCTCCTGGCCTGCCCTGCATGGGCCCTGCTCTGCCGGCATTGCTGACAAGTCTGAGCAGAAGCTGTATGGGGGTCATTGTAAAGGTGGAAGCCTTTTCTCTTCCCCAGGCATGGATGCTCTTATGAACAAGAGATGGATATGAAGTATTTGGAAAAAAGAAATCCAGTTTATTTTCTTTTTCATAACCTCTTTTGCCTGTGTCACAGTGTCTGGAATCCAAAGAGAACCTCTAGGGAAAAGAAAAGAAGCTTTTGTTTATATGTGTGTGTTGTTGTTTTTTTATTTATAATTTAATTTTTATTTTAAAGCCAAGGTTCACCATAGAAATTTATTTCTCTGTGTAGCAGATGGTAACATATTGTCATCTGACAGCTCATTACTCTGAGCTCAGGATTAGTTCTTCAACTTTTCTCCTTTTTTCTGAATGTTGGATCTCACTATTGAAATTAAGTCATAATCACCAGGAATTTCCCTGGCCACAAGTGTGTGTGTTCCTACAGCCACTTAAAAGGTGGAGTAAATTGAACCACAATGGGATTTGGTATCTGAGTTCAACATTTACTTATATTTATATGATGCAGTTGATTTAAACTTTTAGTATAAGCATTGCAGTCTGGATTTAGTGTAGTTCACATCTAAGCAAGCAGTAGGCTCAATGTGCCTCCAAGTGCCCTGGCAGCATCTTGGACTGTATCATCAGAAGTATGATAGAAGTAGGTAGGTAGAAGTGAGGAATTGCTCCTTTACTTGCCTTGTGCCATTGGACTATATCTAGAATACTGTGTCTAGCTTGGGGGCTCCCAGTGCAAGAAAAATGTTTATGAACTAGGGCAAATTCAGTAGAATTCTACCTTCTACATTTTCTGCCTGTCTTTACTGCCAAAATTGAACCTACTGCTTACCAGATTGTCAGATCTTTTCCAGAATATCTCCTCTCTGGTGAGTTGACCATCATCCTGTACCAATGCAGGGATTTGTTTTGTCATAGGTACAGGACTTTTCAGCTGTTCTTGGTGAATTTCATGGGGTTAGCTCAATCCTCTGCCCTGTTTGCATCCCCTGATTGGCAGCACTGCTCTTCGGTGCATTAACTGCTTTCCCCAGACTGGTGGGTTTGAACCTGATGAAGATGTATTTTGTCTCCTCGGGGTAATTTGCAAAGATATTAAAGAACACAGCTCTCAGAATAGGCACTTGGGGAACTCTGTTTGTAATTATCCTACAGCAGTGCACGAAATATTAACCACTACCCTTTGAGCCTCCTGACTGTTTTTCATCAGGAGCTGTTGGTTTGTTTTGATCTCAGTAAGAAAGGCAGTCAGATTCAGTAAACTGTTGCTTAAAATGCTGTATGGTAAAGAGAGGGTAGTCTTTTGGGTTCTGGGAACTCAAAAGAGCCACCAACCATGGCACATCTCACTGTGCAGATTGTGTAGGTGAAAAATTATCCCCTTCTAGTATTTTGAGCTCTTACAGGTTTTTCTCGTTGTTTCTGTATGTTCACATGAGAATTTGTTGCCACATCTTTAAATAAAGACAAGGACATTCAGGTGGTGCTGTTGAGGGTGGGAGTTCCCACAGGCTGCTTCATTACTGTTAGCCACAAAAGTTTGGTCTGCAGCCAGAGGGATATCGGTGGCACAACATAGGCTGGAAGGCGAGGTTACACATGCAGTGTAGCAGAGCCCAGGCTTGAGCCTACTCAAATTTACTGTTACTGGAGTCCTTGTCTTCTTTCTGTACAATGATCTACTGGTTAGAATCGCTACCGTATTCCAACTGCTTTTGATCCATCTGGTAGATAACCTGCACTATAGAGTTGCAGATTGGATACAGGGATCCTATATCAAAATTCTTGCTAGAGCTAAGGCAGATAACATCTGTTGTTCTTTAGTAACATGTCTATGTGTTTTTGTCTCAGAAGGCAACCAGGTTGATTAAAAATAAGTAAGTCATAAGTGCATTCCAAGAATAATTGCTCTGTGACTTTCTCAGAATCTGAAGTGAGACTGTCTGGCCTGTTCTTCCCCACTCATCCATATTGCTCTATTAGAAGATGGATGCAAGACTTGCCTTCAAGTCATCAAGAGCCTCTCCTAATTGCAATGGCCTTTCAACAGTGATGGAGAGTAGGTTTATTACTTCAGCTCTCTCAGCACGCTCTGGTATATCCTGTGAGGTTCCACAGACTTGCAGGAGAGATTTCCTAGTAGATCCCTTATTCTATCCTTTTTGACTACTTGGTGATTCTTTGCTTCCTTGAATGATCTTTATAAGGCATAAACGTCTGGAAATTTGTCAGTAAAGATGAGCGGAAAATGTAGAGGTTAGACTCACTCTCAAACTTGCATTTGTCTCTAGTTTGTAGCAGTACTCTTAGAAGCTAGAATACTTAAGATCTATTTTATTTCTATTTACTTTCTGAAATTTGAAAAGTCAATATGAGATATTTCTCTTTTCTTGTTGTTTACTGTGTCCTATCACTTGGCAAATGTAATTAACTGCACTTCTAGTATTGAAAGTGATGCAGCAATTATACTTCATTGAGTGTGTAATTGGACTCAAACAAAAGTTTCCTGTATTTGCAGGATTAAAAATACAAAGTGTGGAAATGTCAAGATACTTTTGGGCAATTCTGTCGATTTTCAAGTTAGATTTTAATTTTTTCCCCCTGAAGTCTTTATTCAGCTTTTTAAAATGAGCTCTATGAAAGCATTGTTTTCTATGTCGGGCTCGAATTCCAGTAGACTTTCAGGAAAGCAAACTGAGAAAAAATGCCAAAAATCAAATGCTATGTGTGAGCTTTCACTTCAGGTTGCAGGAGTTCCACATCGTATGTCATGCGATCCAGTGGGGGGATATTTTGCCTCCTGGGTGGTTTGGAGCAGCTTTATCAGTTTCAGTTTTGCCAGCTGACTCCCTTTGTGCACTGTGGTGGCAGTTCTGGTTCTGGCCAGCACGCAGGTGATGCGGTGAGGTTTGGGGCAAAGTTCTGCCTTGCCGTTGCCTCTGGTCTGGCTTATGCTGAAGCTGCCAACGCATTTCCCTCGCTGCTGGAGCCGTCCCGGGGCCGCATTCCCGGGCTGGGTTATCCCGGCAGGTCCGGGGTGTGGCCCGGAGAGCGCCGGGATGGGCACTCCGAGGGACAGTGCCGTGCTGTGCCTGGCCACGGCTGGATGCAGGAGAGGGGATGGCACCGGGCTCCTGGTTCGAAACAAACGTGTGCTGTGTTTGGACTAGTGCAGGATGTATGTAAAGGAGGCTGATTTTAGGACAACATTATGCTCATGAATCTGCTTTCATGTCATTCAGGGTTATCAGGCTTCTATGTAGTTGTGATGTGTACCTCATTCTTATTTTCATCTGATACATTCAAAGTTTTCAGTGTTTGAGATAATATTATGTTTTGTCCATGATGTTATGATAATATAGATTAATCTTTCAGTCATTAAGCTTCATTCCATGAGGTTTAGCATCAACTAAATCAAGTATCTGACCATAAATGAGGAATTATGTTTTTCTCAGTAATTATCATTGATTTTTATGGTCAATTCCTGTTCTTGTTTTCTCTCTTTAGTGTCTTAGTTAATTTTATTCCTGATGCCATTGTATTCTTATTAAATTGACACTTGTTTCTCTTTTTGAATAATATATATGAAAAATTTTGTATCATCTTTAGTAGATGAGTGATTCTTCTCTCAGAATACTTTTTTACCAACTATTGCTGACGCTGGAAGATAATGCTCCTAATTAACTAGCTACTCATTTGTTTTGAAAACTGCTTCTGTTTTCATGTCCTTTCAACTTAGTAAGATTATTACTTGGACCTTTTCCTTCATCATCCTTTCAGTTTCCATCAAGTTTTCTGTAGCATGAAATATTGTAGATGTACCATCATCAGTGGACAGCATGCTGTAAGAGTCATCCTGTGTTTAGAGCTTTGTTCTCGGCTGTGATGTGGTTATATTCATCCCACCTACCTTAATCTGAGTTTAGGATTCTAGTTTATGATCTCTCTGTGTGTTTGATTTTTCCTGCAAATGTTGTATATTGTATCTCTGTAGATTCCAGTTGGATATTTAGAGCAATGTCCTGCATTTGATATTGTATGGAGAGCACAGCCTATTCGGATGCTCTGGAACCACAGTGGTTCTGTTTCCGGTCCCAGATTTTTATTCTTATCAGCACTGCTATGAAATTGCATGTCAGGTTCCTTGTAGGAAACACATATTTCAAGTTTTAGCTAATATCACATGGATACGTCTAAAACTTTTCAAGGTGAGGATGTAACATATTACAATCTTATTTCCCCCAGACTTGTCTTCTATTTGAATTCTGTTCATTGTCAGATCTATCTTATGTTGCGTGTTCCGTGCCTGACAACAAATCTAATTCTGCAGCAAGCTTAAGAAAACCCAAAACACAACTCTCTTACAGTCTACAATAAAAGTAAATAAATAAATTAACCATGCTGCTTACTCTTGGTAGAGCCACAGCCTTAAGAAAAAGTTATGCTTAGGTGGTAACTGTGCAGCTCATTGCAGAGATAGCAGAATTAGTGATGTGTGGCTCTGTTAACCTTCAGGTCCATATCTGTATTATGCCATGCTGTAACTGGTAACTCTGACAAGTAGATGAAAGTATAAAATAATGCAGTTCCATGCTAACATGGTGATTTTATCCTTAGGATTTGGGGTGGTATCTCTAGGGAAGGTGGTACATGTTTAGTGTGCGTGGAGGCCAGTACATTCTGAACATGATTCTACATAGTATGACTTTTTTGCATGTGAATGTATTTGAATGTACTGCAAGTGTAGTTCAGATCTGCTTCTACTGCAGCTCAAGTCTACCTGATTTAAATGGCAATATAAATTCAGGTTGTCTCACACATCCGGAACAGACTGAAACCCTGTTACTGCAGATGTTTTAGCTGGTAAACCAATGAAGAAGTAGAGGCTTGAGTAACAAAACACATCAGTTTGGAATGTATTTATCTGCTTCTACAGTTGTCTGCCCTTGTGGCAAGAGAAAAAGCAATAAAATAGCCTTGAAAAATATTTGACATGTTTTCTGACATAATTTGTCTGTAAGTAGTGCCTGCTATATAGCTGTTTTGCTGTTTTCTTCCTGTAACAAAGTTTCCTCCTGCAGTTTGCAACAGTCTCAAAGTAATAAAAGTAATGAGCTGTGGTACTTCCTCAGCAGGAGACATCCACCTTTATAAATCCTAAGCCTGTTAGCGATACCTTTGTGACAAAAGTTCTTTCCTGTGTTTTCCAGTTAGCTACTTGCATTTTTAAGCCTTGTGTGTGAAGTTTCACTCAGAAATAGCTGTTTGCACTCATGTACTGCATTGAATTGAAAATACAGTTTAATGCTGCATAAGTGGATTATAAGTGATTAGAAGACCTCATAGATGATACCTGTTTTGAAACATACACCTGTTTCAAAAAACCAAAAGATATCTGAAGGTACTTTGAGCACTTGAAGAGATTTTTTTTCATGCCCCTTGCTGACCACAGACCCATGAAACTTCATGTCTTTAATGAAGGACAGTGTCAGGTATGCTTACTTTATTATTAGAAAGTTGAATTTTATTTATCTGCAAGATGAAGTGAAAGGTCTTTGGTATACAAGGTGATTCTAAACTAACCCTAGAACTGCACTGTATGAGTTAAAAGAAAGGTATTCTAAGTTTCTTAAAGAAAAGTTAATTGCTATTTGTTGATGTACCAGTGCATTTAAAGGTTTGTAATCACTAACTGAAAGTTATATATATTTTACAGAGTTATACATGTTTTTAATGAGTTATATGTATTTTAAATGTTATCTCAAACTTGAATCAAAAGAATATGTAAATTGAGAGAAAAACCAGACCTGTCAGTATAGTCACTGAGTTTACTATACTATTAATTAAAGTTGAGGATATGTGTCACTGCTCTGATCAGATAGTCATTTTGGAAGAGGCATATTCATTAGTGTTTGAACAGTGAAGTTCTGAATGTGTCACTCCTAAAAAAAAACGTTTGCCTCAGTACTGAACAAGGTGAATGGTGAGACTGGTTTACGTCTGTTTGCTTAATTGTATCTTTTTGAGCTACCTATCAATCCTGAGTACTTTTCTCAATAAGTAGAGGATTTGCCCAGTCTTCATTAGATTAACTAAATAATTAAAAATTCTCAGGAACACATAAAGAAGATTAAAACCAAACAGAATATCTGAAAAAATTTAAGTTTGTGCGATTTTGATAGAGATTCCTGATTGTTTGGTGTCTAATAGGCTGTGATGCACTGCCTTTTGGCTTGAGTGGGGGGTTTTTGTTTGGTTTTTTGTTTTTGGTGGGTGTGTTTCCTAAGTGTACTTGGTTAACCATTGGGACTTTGTAAAAAATAGCTGCATTTGTATTGAAAACAGGGGTGGCAATTGGCAGATTCTTGCTTCCGAGTATTTGGTGATATGTGAAAATTAATCATGCTATTTTAAACATTTTGGCTGTACTCAGAAAGACCCAGAGATGTTTTACCTGATTGCTTAGCAGATTTTGAAGTATGATATTTGAGTTAAGCAGTGATGTTTTATGAAGAATATTTTGGTTTGGATTTTAAATGTTATTGTCTCTAGACTTGACTAGCTTGTAAAACTTGCGTTCTATGACCTGTGTATCTCTACCCAGAAGCCCTGATGGAATTCTGTGACTTTCCTTGCATGTTGCTCTTGACCTCTCTGACCTCTTTGACCCTTGTTTGGTGCAAGATTGGCATGTCTTGCTATCCAGTTGTATTACCATAGTGACATTATTCTTGAAAAATCTTGATCTGTCAAGTGGTTACCTCACTCTGTTGAAAAGTGCTTTATAAATTGCCAGCTCAAGGGTGAGACAAATGCTCCTACAATATCATTTTGTGCTATAAATTAAGGGGGACTGGTTTGATGAAAATTGTTATCCTTGCCTTTATCCAAGTTTCAAACTGTCTCAGACAAACTAAGTTACTAGTAGCCTGTGCTCACTCAGGTATGCAATCCACGTACACATCGCTTTCTTTATCTGGAGTACTTTACAGATATGACACTGAGTGAAGGGCAACTTAAGTGGCAGTGGATGTCAGAGACAGAGCTGAAGTGCCTCTGAGAAAATGAAAGGTATTGGGCCTTACAAGGCAGAAAGCTACCTCTTGCTAGATGGTACAAGAGAGCTGTCCATCTTTAATGCTACTTCACTGGAAGTAAGGGTTTTGTACTTTGTGTTTATATATAAATTTCTTGAAAGAATGCAGTAAAAGATAAATTAATTGGTAAAATAATAACAAAAGTACAATTGTAAAACCTGCATGACAGCTTACCATTAGTATGTCTTTTTTAGCACATAGTTGAAAGCATTGAAATCTCTTAAAGAAAATGCTACACACTGGTTTTACTTTCTTCATTGTCCATCCAGCCTGCACAATGTGGTAGGGCTTGGTAAAGAATTTGGGAATATGGAAGTGAAGTTGAGCTTGGGAAGAAGAGGAAGGTTATGGCATGATTGCATTTTGATTTTTGTCTGTTTCTGACCACCCAGATCTATTTTAATTGTCAGTGCATTACCTTACTTCCCCAAGTTGAATCTCTTTTTGCTAAGTGACTCATGAGCTTTTTGATTTATTTTCTCCCACCTTCCTGTTGAGGAGGGGGGAGTATGTGAATGGCTGGGTGGGAGTTTGGCCCTTGGCCAAGGGCCACTCACAAAATGGTTCTACGACCAACTTGCATATACTCTGAAGAAAAAGTCATATTCTCCTCTCATCAAGCTGTGACTGGTACTGTGGACTCTGAACAGGGCCCTCCAACTGCCCAAGGGTTCAGGGCTTGGCTGGTGGCACGGCTTCCATGCACAGTGATTCCCTTTTGGGGTCAGCCTTTTGCAGTGTTGGATGTTTATGCATGTGTCACCTCCTTCTGTTCAGGGCTATTATTTTTTACTTATTGATTTCTAATTTAGACACACAGCTCCTGACTTACTCCACCAGAGAGATTGGGAGGAGAATCGAAAGGGTAAAAATTAGAAAACTTGTGGGTTGAGATAAAGACAGTTTAATAGGCAAAGCAAAAGCCATGCACACAAGCAAAGCAAAACAAGAAATTAATTCACTGCTTCCCACAGACAGACAGGTGTTCAGCACCTCCAGGAGAGCAAGGCCCCATCACATGTAATGGTTACTTGGGAAGACAAATGCTGTCCCTCCAAACATCCTCCCTTTCCTCCTTCTTCCCCCCAGTTATATACAGAGCATAATGTCATATGATGTGCAATATCCCTTTGGTCACTTTGGGTCACTGTGTCCCCACATCTTCCTCACCAGGATGGCAGTGTGAAAAGCAGAAAAGCCTCTGTGTAAGCCCTGCTCAGCAAAAACATCTCTGGATTATCAACCAACTCTCTGTTCATCAGAAATGCAAAACATAGCCCAAATACTGGCCACTGTAAAGAAGATTAACTCCACCCCAGCCAAAACCAACACATGCTTGACATAAGCCTTGTTGGTGATTTGACCTTCTCCATCTCTTTGATCTTTTCTGTATCTAAAGCCCAATTTGCTGTTGGTACCTGAGGTGCTATCATTGGCTTTCTGGCCCAAATGTATTGTAAAGCTGTTATGAGTTCATCCATGCTTCTTGTTTTTGTCCTGTGTATACCTATACTCTTAGAGCAAGGCAGATACACTTTTGTATATTTTATACCTCTATAATAATCTGTGTGTTCCTCATTTTACCAGTGTATACTGGAATTATCTAAGAGTTAGAGCTGGACAAATGGGAGTTATTTTCTGAGTGATACTTCCAAGCAGACTTGGACAATATGCTGTTGTTTCTGTCATTTGTTAAAGGCATTAGGAACAGAAAATTTGAAATAAAGAAAAATAAAGATGCTTTATTGCATGTGTTCTTTTATTCTGACTTAGTGAGTTGACCTTAAAAAGCAAAGATAGTATTTTAGACAAATAATTTCTCATTTAACTTTGCTTTCTAAAACAATGTTGTATATGTGTTGCATGGTGACTCTGATTGCTCTGGCATTTTGTGAGAGCTGTTTTCTGTTTTTTCCTAATCTCTTCCTTTATCTCTTGTACACACATGAAAACAGTTTTATTTTCCCAACTTCAGTAACCTTATTGTTCTTGTCCCAGGTAATTTTTCTCCTACTTGAGTATTCTGTACAGGCTTAGTCTTGGTGAGGTTGGAAAGAAGCTGGGTTTTTTATGCAAAATGCATAGTGGGGTTTCACATGATTTTCAGTGATCATTAGAGAAAAATGTAAAAAGCAAAATTAAGAACTGTCTTTTTATGGTCATAAGGATGATGGGATATGTTGAGTGCTATAGGACGTGTATGCTTAGTAGAACCTGCCAACACCAGTTCAGGAAATAAGAAAGTGCTTAATGGATATATATTTATTTATAAAAAATATGCCACTCAATTCATCTGGTCACAGTTTAGTGAGGTCACTGGGACCATTTTGATATCCAAACGTTATGCCAAAGCAGTCTGCAAAAGAATTAGTAAGTAGACTCTCATTGACATGTGATTTTTTTTATTATTTGCTGTTGCTGTCTTGATAAACTACCCAGAATGAGACTGACATGTATTTGTATCTAGTAATTTCTAACTTTGAATTCTATATAGATGTTATTTTTTATACTATATTTAATATACTACATTTAACAATGACTCTACTGAACTATGTAGAAAGTAGCTTTCATACACGCTTTATGGATTCTTCTTCCACACAGGTTATTTTGTGCCATGACAGCATGCTGCAAGTAGTGAGCAACTTAGGTCTTTAGGGCTTTATAATTACTCAGCAGCTGTGGTGAAACAGATTTGATGCTAGCAGCAAGAGTTCCTTGGCTAATATAAATACTTGAACTAGTGATTACGGCCTGTGATCTTCTGCCAGTAGTAATTACATCCTCTGTTCCTCTGCCCCAAGGGTGGTGAACTGCTGTAACTCAGGAGGAACCAAACTTCTGCTGTCAGCTGCTGTCAGACACTTGGCCAATACCATTGTATATTTTCGTGGCTCCAAAAGGATCAGAAACTGCAGCTTGAAAAATGGTAGAAAAATAAAAAAAATACAAAGGATATTTACTCACAGGTTTAGCCTAACAATATGTTGGTCTTGCTTTAGAAAATAGGTATCAAATCTGCTCAGAGACTAATACTTGTAGAGTAAATTCTTCATAAAAACTTTTTTAGTGCCTCCTTTATTTGAGGACATTTCAGAAAATGAGCTGCTTTACAGTAATGCATTGGTAATACCTGATTTAGCATTTATTTGGGATGGTTATTCTTTTGCATGTTCAGCTGACTTCAAATAAGTTACATCTTTTAATCCTGTACACCTTTGTTTGCTGGACTCTGTAGTTTTCTTCAGCCCTTGAGCTGCATTTATTTGTTCAGGATCTAATTATTTCACTGGTCATCTCACAGTAAGTCAGATGTGTTGCTTAATAGGAACAGCTTTTAGACTTTGCTCCAGATGACCAGAAGTTGGAAAAAAATACAGGCTTATAAGAGATGTGATTCTAATACTGCTCTCTGATACTCTGATATTGTCCTGTTCTTGAAATCTGTCCTTGAAAAGTAGTAGATGCACCTCAGTTACTAGTTAATTGTTCCCAATTACCCTGTTAGCTGAGCAGGGGGCTGGTTTCCTGTGATTATGTTGGTGTTTGGATACTTTAGAATTTAACAAACTGAAAACTCTGAAATTTCTCTTGTAATTGATGTATAATGCTTTTTCCCAGTAGTCTCTGCTGTTCTATACAATTTATGTTTTTTTTCTTTGTACTGTTTTATTTTCTGAGAGATAATAGTGTCTCTCACCTAATATTTTCCTGTGAAACTTCTTAGTACTTAGTGTCTTGCAGATTCTCTATGAAATGTGGTGAGATTGCCTAAGATGGGCAAAAGTTATTGATTCTAACACTCCAAGATGAGTGTAGATAGCAGGATCACTCTAGCCTCAGACTATTGGTAGATGGGCCATTGAGGGAGCAGCTCAGAGCCTTGAGGGAAGCAAGATGATTGTGTGTCATGGAAAAGAGCAGACTTATTGTGGGATATTTGAGGGTACTTGTGGGACTGTGTATAAGTGGTTATGGATCATCTAGCAGAAGAGCCAAAGCAGGGAAAGAGAATGAAAGAAATCTACTGGTAATTAGGTTTGTGTCCAGTGCCTTATCACTGCAGTAATAGCTTAATAAGAAAATTTGTCTTATTAAATGCTGTTCCTAATAATTCTTCTGGTATGAGACATTTTTTTCTTCTGTTCTCTCTGTGTGTAGTGCTAGTGAACTTCAATCCAGAGTAACTGGTGGGTACTTTCAGAAGTCTGAGAGCCAGAGCCTATAAGTCTGGGGGCAAGATACTAAAGAGAACAGAAGGTTTGGGAGAAGGTGGCTGGAGGGGCTGACATCCAAGGTGGTTTCCAGAGGGAGAGCCAGGGTTTTGAGAGGCAGCCTCTGAGAGGACCACAGTTTGTGCCCAGCTACAAGACACTTATGGGGATGATATCAGCCAACAGCTGTGACCAGAGCAGACCATCTGTGTAGTTTGTGTGCACATGTGCTGTGTGTGTGGTGCCTATTTTTGTGTTTGTGGAGTTCCTGAGGTGGCCAGCAGTGTGTCTGCAGTGTGTGTGATGAGAGGTTGATGGTCAGCCTTGATGTTGCTGGGGTCAGGGCTGGCAGCAGCTTGGCTGTGGTGGGCTGGGGAGGAGAACATCCCTGGGCCTTGAGCCACCAGCTTTGGCTTCACGTTAGCAGCTTGCTGTGTGCATTTCTGCTCTTATTTAAAGATGCTGAGCCACAGACTGTAATAGGGGTCAAATGGAGGTCCCACTGCCATAGTTGAGTTCTAGGCAACAATATTATGTTTTATAAATAAGTAGCTTTTTTTGAAGGCTTGGTTTTCTGCTTCATGAAATTGAGTCCTGGGGGAAGTGTTCTTATTTCGGAGCGTATTTGTTTATTCAGAAATAAAACACTCGTAATAATTGTAAATGTAAATATTCAACATTAAAAAAAAGGGAATAAAACCTTTGCGTGTTGTTGGAGTTGCTAGTAGTTTTCCTTAATGCAAATGTCCTTTTCTGTTTTGGAAAGAAAATATTTAAACATGAACTCTTACTCATGTTTGGGAAATGTCATTGCTGTTGCTGGCAATTGAGAGTTGAGATTAAGTAAAGTATTTGAAAATGATGATAAGTAGGCTCAGATTAATGCTGGGTTGTAGCAGTGTGAAATTTGAGTGCCTGTCATGTTTTTAGCTCTACTCACTAAAGATAAGAGTGTAATCTCTGGTACTTGAACATATGGGAAATTGCAGCCCAAAACTCTTTCAAAGGCTGGTAAGATTTGATTTTGCTTCTTAAAAAAAGCTAATGAATATTGTAAAATATGCACAACGGAGCAAAAGTATTCCAAATACCATTTTACTTTTAAAAGATGGATATTTTCTAAGTTTTAGCAACAAAAAAAAATTGTTTTCAAGTAATAACACATGTTGAGAGAATAAAACACTTGAAGTTCAAATGCCACCTTCTGAGTTTTGAAGGTAAGAGACTGGCATCATGCAGGCTGTTGTAATAAAATCTTTTATGTGTTGCTTGTTACTAGAGATCAAGTATGAAATTCTTAAAGATTACTTAAATTTCTTTGAAATTGGATAGTAAATTTCTCAAGGGAAAAAAGTAAATATATGAAGATTTGAGAAGCTCATTTAACAGAGAAAATGTTTTGCAGTAGTATCCTTTTTCCTTAGACATCTTTACCTTAGTGTTTAAGGACTGAATAAGGAAATGATCAGTATCGACTTCAGTAAATAATTCTGGTACCTTACAACAAGTGCTTTTAAGATTTTTGTTAATTTTTCTCTGAAAGCAATCTAAGAGTGAAATCATCCTATTTCCAAAACACCCCTTCATTTCATCCTCCCAAAAAAGTAGTTAACAATCTTGTTAGAATTTGTGTATAACTGTTAATTACAAGTAATTTTGAAAATTTCCCTACATGCAGATGAAATTGTGGTCTTTTGAGGCTGCTTAGAGAATGGAAGCTTTGGTATGGAAAACAGGAAGGCTAGTAGTTTGGAAATATTTGGTACTGGAGGTCTGTATTATGTGTTGGGTATTTGATTTTAAACAGCTGTGATTCACAGTATGGCTGAGGTTTGAATGCACTTCTGAGGATCGTCTGGTCTAACCACTCAGATCAAGCAGGGTCATCTAGAGCTGTTTGTCCAGGACTGTTCAGGCAAGGATGGAGACTGCAACCTCCCGGGGCAACCTTTGCCAATGCTCCATCACCCTCACAGTGAATAAGTGTTTCTTTTCAGACAGGAAGGACCTCCTGTGTTTCAGTTTGTTGCCCACATTTCTTCTGGTTCTGTCACTGGTCACCCATGGAAAGAGCTTGGCTCTGTCCTCTTTGCACCCGCCCTTCAGATATTTATATGCATCGGCAGATGACTGCAGAGCCTTTTCTTCCCCACACTGAACAGTACCAACTCTCCCAGTCTTTCCTCATATGAGAGATGCTCCAGTCCCTTCATCATCTTTGTGGCCCTGTGCTGGTCTCTCTCCGGTCTGTCTGTCTGTTTTGTACTGGGTAACCCAGAACTGGATGGATTAATCAATTTCTGTTAGTAAAATCATGTTAAGAAAGCTAAATATCTCTTCTGGAGCTCTATGATAAAACTGATTTTTAGTAACTGATTTTTATACAGTAGCAGACATATTTATTTTCTGTGGTGTATAGGGCTTTAGTAATAAGGTTTGTAAAGATAAAATACATAGCAGCTTTTTAACTGAAGGTTTTTATGGTGGTCTACATTGATGAAGCCCTGTAGTAGCAATGATGACTATGGAAAATGAGATTTTAACTAAGTGGATTGGATGGGTATATAGAGAGTTTTTTCTTCTGCTTTTGACTGTTGTCTTCAGTATTGGAGTAGTTTTGCTAGCATGGTTGTTCTTAAAGCAGTTTTGGAGCACAGTGACAAATGAAGTTTGTGATGGAAACACCTACCATGGTTTCTGACAGTGCTTAATGAAGCAAAAATAATTTTTCATGCTTTCTAGGCAATTGCTTCTTCTGTGGAATTGGCTGGCAATTTCTACCAAATTATGCAGAGATGTTGGCTTTCCTAATTTCCTTCTTAGAAATGAAGGGAAAGGAGCAGGGCGGTGTGTGTGTGTGTGTGTGTGTGTGTGAAACTTCAAAACTGTAACATTAAAACTTTGGGGAAATCGCTGCTTACTGAGTGACCTTCTGCCCCTCCAGTAATGCTCTGTGGATGCAAGTTAATTAAAGCATCAATGTAATAGTCAAACTGAGGAACACAGTCCAGGTTACCGTGGAGTACTGGAATCACTATTTAGTCTGTGAGCCTGGGAGAAATACAGGAAAAGAGAGAAGCTTTTGTTCATAAGTAATGGCAGAAAAAGTAGCAGAAGATTTGCATACAGCCAAAGAACAGTAAGCAGTACTGAATTGCATGTATCAGAAATTGGTAGTGAAATAAAGTAAATTATTTCATTTTCCAGGCTTGCTGTGAAGGCAAGTGTTCCAGTACACTATTTACTTAGTTGAAAAATTAGTAGGTGTCTGAAAGTAGATAAAAAAAGACTGAGGACTAAATTAAAAGTTGAGATAGCTATCTGTAGAGGGTGAGGCAATGGTGAAACAGTTGATAAAATCACTGAAAAACCTTCACAATTGTGGAAGCAGTACTTTTTTAACAAAAGATTTGGATTTTGCTGACAAGGTTGCTTCCTAAGTGTCTACTTCAGTCTATATATAATTAAGGCCTGAAACACACTATTCACTACTGTAAGAGAGATGGAATTAATAACCTGTTTTGGAGGAAAAATACCTAATGAGCATCTTAGTAACTGTCAGCTTTAGCTTTATGTTAGAATGCAAAAATGTACATGAGATGAGTTCATTTACATACTTTCACCCTAATATTCAAGTGAAATGATTATATGCACAAGTAATAATGATGCAAAACCCAGGAGCTGTTTGCTTACCAATTAAGCAAGGTTTAATTATTGAAAAATTTTGCTTTTAAGACTAAATATTGCTCTTCAACCCAGATGTTATTTATACCTCAATGTGAATATGAAAGCTAGACATTTCCAAATGGAAAAAAGAAATGAATTACTTTCAGAGGCAAATGCCTCAGGAAAACATTAATTATTATTCTGAATGCATTTGACAAATGCTGAGCTGAAATTAGTGGAGTTGAGTTTCTTCAAAGTTCTTAAAGGTAAATAAGGTAGATATCTAGGACATACTAGCAAGGACATTTTCCACAACTTTTAATTTGTTTCTTCTGCCATGGATGATTTGCCTTTTGGCAGCTTGAATTAACTGACAAAATAAAAAAAGACATTATATATAAAAAAATATAATTTAAAAAATATAATTAACAATATATTTATACTTGTATATAGCTTTTAAATTGTTAGATATAGCATTTAAGCAACATTGTTAATAACTATTGTGTCCTCCCATTTAGAGCCCAAAAAGAAAATGACAGTGCTAACTATAAGATGCATTTGATTTGCTTTCCTTTAACAGAAAAGGCCACTTTGTGTTCTGTGTGATTTTTCTTTTGGCTGGTTTGTGTTAATGGGAAGGGGGGAGTGGGGACTGTGTGTGGGAGAAGAGTGGTGGAGAGTTTTGTTTAATTAAAATAACAGAAGCAAGCCCACAAAAGCAACTTCAGCCTTCTATTGACACATCAACCACTAGAGATTCACAAGGGAAATTTTTTGCTGTCCTTTAAAAATGTCAGAATTGTTACATTGTTACAGTAATGCCTGTCTGTCTTATTTATTTCCTTTTTTCCATACATTTGGTGGTGCTAGATGGGAATAATCTAAATGCTTCATGTATTAAATTATATTGACCCATTGCAAAGAAGTTTGATAATGTCAAAAACATTTTTTTGCGTAATTTTGTTAGTTTTGAAAAATGTTATCTGCTGTTATATAAATTGTATGTTAACAACTGACATGGAATAGATGTAATATTAATTGTTTGGTGTAATTTTTATTGACCATATTTCAGTGTAAGTGCTGCTGAAATAACTTTTAGTAGCTGAAAAAGCCTTGAAAAAATTATTTATTAATTTTGTACAATGCTTGAGATTTGCAAGACTCTGTGAAAGGTTAAACCCCAACTTTTTTTCAAAAGAAAATTGATCAGTGCTAAAATGTCAACTGTCTGGGTACAGCAGCATAGCAGCATGCAAACATTGCGCTCTTATTTCAGGTTCCCCAGCTGCCCAGCATTTGCATTGTGACATTTTGTTACAACATTAGCAGGGTAGCTGATGTTTCAAAATCAATCAGTTTTTGTTGGTATGAGACAGCCTGCAACATAGTTGGATGTTAAAGGTGCTTCTCTGAAATGTAATTAACTTCAACTCTTGGGTTCTGGAAATACCTGCATCTCATGACTTCTTAGTGGTGGCTGCAAAATCGTACAGACCATGTAACATTATCATTCTGAAATATCTTTAAAAAAAAAAAAGGTAAGCCAAAGTAATATTAAGGCTTTCTCAGAAGTATAAAACCTTTCCAGGCATTATATCTGAAATTTAGTTTAAGGCATTTTGGTGTCTGGTGCATTAAAATGCCTTACTGAATTAATATCCTTTAAAACTACTTTTTAGAGAATAGTTAACTAAAATTCATGTTTTGTCGAAAATGAAGTTGTTTTTAAGTTTTAGAATTTCTTTCATCAAAAATGTTTCTAATCAGAGAAATGCCTTAAAAAGCCTTTTATACTATTATTTCCTCCATTTAGGCTGTATTTGGGAATGAAATGTACATCAAAACTTATTTTTGTTGCCGAAGGCAGTCACATTGCAGTGGGAAGGAGATTTTACCTGAGCGATTTGTTTGAAATAAGATGTCAGTGTGTAGTAGAGGTTCCCTTTTTATTTAAAAGCATGGCCTTGATTATATGCATTGAGAAGCACTTGTAGTTGGACTCTGTATAAGTTGAACTGAGACCTGAAGGCCTGTTATTTAGTGCAATCTCATGCTGGGTATGTGCATAGTTCAAGTCCAAGGCCAGGCTGGATGGGGCTCTGAGCAACCTGGTCTAGTGGAAGGTGTCCCTGCCCACTGCAGAGGGGTTGGAACCAGATGATCTTTAATGCCCCTTCTAATCCAGGCCATTCTATGATTCTGTGTTGATCCTAAATATTATAAATATATAAAGAGTACTCTGATGTGTGTGGCGTGTCTGTAATAAAATAGTGAATATTACGACACAGTCCTTAACAGAATAGAACTAAGATGTTTCTACAGTGTTGTTTTTAACCTGTTTTGTATCTTAAAATGGGGATAAGGGGAGGAAAAGTTCCCAAAGGAACTTTTGTAGCATCTCCTGGATTGATTGCATCTATAAACAGTCCTTAAATGCTGGCCAAGCAGATATTTGAATCAAGTTTGTCAAGTATTAATGAGTTAGTTGGAACAAGTGTAGTGCCTAGTAGTGTTAAATAGCTCTCTAAATGTAGTCTCTTTTTCCAAATGTTCGGTAGAAATATGTGAATAGGTAGTGTTGGATTAGCACAGTAACACCTGATTTGGTTTCACTCCACAAAAGATAATTTCTACTTGTATACAGTTCCTTTGGATGTACTACTATGATGTCACATTTTCATTTATTTTTTACCCTGTTTCCCTCATACATTTAACTGCTGTGCAGGCTTATACTCAACTGCATGATGGACTTAATGAGAACAAATAGACCGTAGAGGTGTGTGAATAGATGTACAGGCTGTTTCTAATAGATGTACAGAATAATGTTTTTTAATCATCTAAGAAATGAATGGTTTGAGGAGCAATGCAGTTAATAGCACCTCTGTTTTCTGCCAAAATTTGTTTGTTAGGTAAATAGATTGTAAATTCCTGAAAATAAGCTTACTATTTAGTCTTTAATGGAGATGAATAGTTCATATCAGGACCTTTAGCGTTAGGTTTGAAGAAGGGAAGGTTTTCCTTTCCTTTGTCTTACTGGTCTCCGTGTCACATCCTGCTTTAGCTCAGCGCTAAGCTACGTTTGTTTCTGACTTTTTATTTTTTGTCCCCAAAAAGTCACCATTGTATTAGAAATTTCATCAAGATGCAGTATTAGCATCTTTCACTGTTAAAATGAAGTTAATTTGAATGTAACCTTACAGAAGCACAGTGGCCTCATGTCACCTTGAGAAAGCTCCTGTGAAGTCTACAACCTTAGAACTGTCTTTGTCTAGTTCATGAATTCCTTTTCTTTTCACTTGTTAACATTGATTAAGCAATGGTATAATTGCTATTGTCTACAGAATCAAAGTTGTCAAGTCTATGTTAGCATCAAGGTTTCTACTCTATTTCGTCTTACAGATTTTTCAGGGAGAATCCAGTAGAGATGTAAGTCACTAGTACATTTAAGCCTGCTGTGTAATTGTTGGGGTTTGAGTGATTAAAATAAGAAGAAAAAACCCACAAGTGATGCTCACCATTAGCAGACCAATGCCCCACCAGGCCTTGAGCAATGACTACTTTGGAAAAACTGCCCCTCAGTCTTATTGCTGAATGTGACATTCCAAGGTCACGGGTGATGGTAGACTTTAAAAATTTAGATTAAGATACTTTTTTTCCTCATGTTATTAAGTATTCTTTGTCCTTTCTTAATTTTAAATGCTGTGTGACATTGATAACATGGTACTGAATGTGCCTTAATCTGCATCACTCACCCCAGCTTTCACTATCTCAGCTCAGCTCTGAGGTATCCACATGTTCTTGTCCATGGCTTACTCTTCCCCCCACTGATCATCCAGGCCTTGGGACTGGAAATATCTGAAGTTGGCAATGTTTTATGTTTTCTCTAAATTAAACTGCTTCAGTATGATTAGAGTTTGGAGCTATGCTCTTTACTTGACGACATTTTGATGTCTTTCATGTCTCTTAAGATATCAAATGTAATGTTTTTGCGCCTTTTTTTTTTTTTTTCTGGTAAGATGATCTCTGTGTTGGGCACTGTATAGAGATGAAAGCAAGGCTGTGCTTGCAGGAATTTATCTAAATTTAATTTCAGAGAGATTGGAAAAAGTCTTCAGAATCTTAATTTGGATTCTGTAATAGGTATCATCTTTTAGAAAAATGCTGTTGAAAACATAAAATTCTTAGCTACTTGAAAACATGAGCAAGTATTTAACATAACCTTTGTAAAAGCTGATTTTATTTACACTGTGGTTTGGTTAAAAAAATAATTGTGAGGAATGACTTTATATATGAAAATGTTAGGGTTTATTTTTATAAACAGGTAACTTAAAGGAAAATGTGCTCTTTCAGTTAAAATTGTTCAAATATTTTGATGAAGTTTCCTCAGCTGTTTTTAAAGAAAGCCATCCTCAGTTTTAGATAGAGAAGAACAGTGTCATGAGGATCCCACACCTTTGTGAAAATAAGCATTTGATCTAACCTAATAAAGTGTTTGTTCTAAGATTTGAAAGGTGTTAGATCTTATTTTCACATCAAAAACCACCAAGATCACTAGTTCTTGGTTCTGCCTCCATTCCTACAAGTCTCTGAAATTAGTTTTAAGCCAGTGTTTCTGTTAATTGATAGTGTTTATGTAGCAATGTAGTTTATTTTATATATAACTTTGACAATAATGCAGATATTTTTTCAGGTTTTGAACGTTACTTTTTTTTGCTACTTACATCACTGTCCAGTTTGACTTTCATAAACATCTTGTCATACATGCATTGCTTATAACAAGGAAATTTTTTCTGATTAAATGCAATATTTCAAGTACTGCATAGAGAAAAGTACTGTATGCTCATCTCATGTGAAAATATGCATATGCGAGTGTGCACGTAAGTGTTGTTTTTTGTATCATTTAAGTTATTTGTGGAAAATAAACAGATGGTATTTCATGTAATTCAGTCTCTGTTCTGATTTTAAGCCAGGTGGAATAACTTGACTGGTGTTTAGAAGACTTCCAAGTTATTTTCAGGAATAATTTCTAATTTTCTGATTGTGTATGAGAAAAATTGGAGATTTACTTTACCGAGGACATGAATGTAGAACAATAAGTATATTGGCCTTTAAAAATCAGTGGTAAAAACTGAGTTTTTTATCAAAAGACGCTTCTGAATAAATGCAGAGATGACTGAATTTGTAGTACACAATATGCATCTCAGTCTAGTTCCATAAAATAAGGGAAGGTGGACCATGCTTTAATTGCCAAGAGAGCTGCCTTGTTTAAAAGGAAGATGAGTGGATTGCCGAGGCTGCCTGGTTACCTTTTTTGCAGCAGCCAGATTGAATGAGTACACTTGGGCTACCTGGGACTGAGAAGAGACGTGTTTTAAGGCAGTGACTGCTGCAGTCCAGGCTGCCTCAACAGCTGAAATGTCCCCTTCCTCCTTCCCAGCTGTCCCTGTGTTCAGTAGCTTCAGCTTTCGCTGGGCAGGCAGCTGTTTTGAATCTCCTCTCATTTAGCTGGTGGATGGTATTGCAAGCTTGAGACGCGAGTTTAAAATTTGATCCCAGTTTGGCTTCTGTCCAGCGGTAAAGGTTATGAAATGGATGTGATGAATGAGCGGGTGGTCTCTCAGGAAAGTATTGAACTCCACCTTCACACAGTTGTAGCTGTGAGACAATGGAGTCTGGCATGGAGTTTCTTAGTTACAACTAAACCCTTGCACCCAAACCCTGAGCACAGCTTTTTCGCATATTTAATTATGGGTTGTAAATATAAGTTGCAGCCTGCTAGGTAGTCCCACTTCAGTGCTTGCCTTTACTTGTGTGTGGGAGCCAGTGAGGTGAAGCTACACTGTTGGTGTTAAAAATGGTGACTATTTTTAATGGTATTTTTTTGTTTGTTTGCTTGTTTGTTTTAAAATAATATTTTTAATTAGTATGTATGACAGAGAATGCTATTTTCAAGTTACCTGTAAAATACTCAAAAACTTGGTGGTGATTTATACAATGTGAAATATGTTGAAATTTTAAATTTGTACAAAGGTAGTTTTCAAAATAGAGCCTAACTTGGCAGCCAGAGAATTGTGAAATGCACGTTATATTAAATAGTTTATATTAGACGTATGTCAGAATTACTGAAAGTGCTAATGTTTGTAGCTTTTATAGGTAAAGGTAGCCACCTATATACAGATAGTAAACAAATGTAATACATGTATTTTTCTAATTATTTTAGCGAATGCACCAGCTGACTAGTATTCTACAGTAGTGTGACATATGTTTGTTCATCTGTAGATTACTAAGGTTATTTTTGCAGAAACACCTGAATGTTTTAACTAGTCATAAAGAGTTATAAGAAATAAAGTATGTATTTATTTTAGAACAGTCAAATTACAAAATAGAAATTATGCCCATTTAAAAAACATAACTGTACACAGAGGCATGTCTATATAAAAGTCAAATAGTGCTAAATAGTATGTAAATTCTTTTATGCAAATGTAAATTGTATATAATGTGACTTCATGGAATATATTTACATTATGTGATTTGTTGAAGGTTGTGTAGGCAAAATATGACTTCTAGTTCAAATATGTTTGGAAAAAAGTATACCCCTTTCTGTTTAATTCAAATAGCATTGTAATTTTAGGAAAATGATTTTTCACTGTTTGTTAACTTGTAAATATTTCTGCTAACTTTAGATTCTGGAAGGCTGTGCTTAGTTATTTTTAATAGGAGGAACTGTTTTACCCAACATTGTGTAAAGTTGTAACAACACAGAGTGACTTCTTACATAATCCCTGCTTTTTGCTATCACTTTTTTTAAACTAGTATTTTATTAATTGAGCTTCTGTTTTCTTCCAGCTGACAGCAAGATCGCTACCTACCATACAGTCTGACGAGAGACTACAACCTCTGCTTAATCATCTCAGGTAGCATAAACTGAAAGCATGGGTATATTCCTTCATACAGATTGAAGTAATTGTGTTAGTGGAATGCTTTAGGTACAGGGGTTTTTTCAGATACCTCATTTGTGTGATTGGCTTTGACTGGAAAAAATCTGAAAGTAACCCTTCAACTTAAGAAAAGCTTTATATATGGCATGAAACATAATTTATATAACTAGTGTTACTTCTAAGTAACAAAACAATATTTGTAGCTTTTATAAATTTTTTTATAGCAAGGGCAAAGTTGTTAAGCTTCTTTATGAATTAAACAGATTCCAGATTACACTGCTCAGAGCATGGGCTTTCCTTGTTGCAAATACGCTGTGCTCTAGCCTGTGGTTGGAAGATTGCACTGTTATTGATGAATGGAGTTCTGATTTGTTCTTTTAAGGGACCTAAGTAGGTTGCTGGAAGTGTGAACTGTAAGAGTACTCTCTAACACAGCTAAACAGTCTGTCTTGCTCTTAGTGCTATGTATATATATGTATGTATATGCTTTCTACTTTATTTGTAGGAAGGGGAGGACGAGTAAGAAAAAAACACTTTCCTGAGGTTCTTCAGGTTAAGCGTAGATCTGGTCTCTTTCTTACATGTGTGATTTTTACCACTTTATATGGGAGAGTTTTCTTACTGTGGTAGTATGCAGGAGGACAAGGTCCTCAGTTGGAGATGGTTTAGAATCATAGAATAATTTAGCTTGGAGTGAACCTCTGGAGCTGATTTCATCTATCCCCTGCTTAGTGCAGATCTAGTTAGATCAGGTTGCTCAGGTATTTATTTCTGTTGAATTTTAAATATCTCTAAGGATAGAACTTCACTTGAATATTGGATGTCATTAATGAAAGCTCTACTTTTGAACACATACAGCTTTGCATTAAGATCACTAAAATGATGTTGGATGAATTATAAATTGAAATGTTGAAGCTTGATCATGGCAGCATTGCATGGGAATTAGGATGCAGATCTAGTTAGTGTGCTCCTTATTTCTCACAGTGCTCTACTGCTTGAGGTATCTGTACCCAAAACCTGACATATTATTTTGATTTTAAGGAAAGTCTCATAATTTTTATTATATAGGAAGAGTTTTATGTTTTGTTGCTTTTAGTGTAAATCAGAATAGGAAAAATAGCTTTTATTGTATCTCTGCTTATTTACATATGATTGAACTTTGTTCAAGAGCAATGAATGAGAACAAGCGTTTCAGTATAACTGTTAGGTAGCTGTTCAGGGGATACTTCTGCATGCCAATAACCTTCCACGTTTTTATTACCATACATCTCAGTGGGATTTTAAAAAATACACTTCAGTGGCATACCTTTCTCCATTTGAAGATAAAGAGCAATTAAGTTAGTTTTTTATAAGCTGTGCTCTCTAGCAGTAATTACTGAGAAACTGGAAATTTCTTCTAGTATGTGCTATTCATCTGTGTAAGTGGAACAGTCCTTCAGTATCACAGCAATCTGTGCCTTTTTTTTTTTTCAATATGGGAAAAGGACATGTTGCAAAAAAAGCTACTTTAACAGGGATGCTGTATCCCATATTTATGCTAACTGGTATTTTTTGTACGTTCTTCTGTTACCTTGGTATGTGTGTTACACAACTGGTAAGTTATTCCATTTTGCTTTTATGAAAATGGAAAGAGTGTTCCCAGTATATTTTGTCACCAACTGAAAAAATTATGCAAATGCTTCCAAGTTGCCATTTTGGAAGTTCCTTTAAAATGGACAAAATAGATCAAACCTTACAACTTGAAAAGCAAACTCTGGCAGTGAACAGACAGGTGACCAAATAGGTTGTCTTTGTTATTTATTTCTGTGTACCTGTGATTCATTTTGCTTCATCTTGCTCATAAGGAAAGAGTATATTGGTTAGTTGTACACTTTGCTCTACCTTCATTGTGCAGTATTTTATTTTTGGCATATGTCAGTAGAGCTCTGTCAGGGGAGAGAAAGCTTAGATAGAAATGTATGAAAAGAGCATACAGTTGAAGGTTACAGAGCATTGTTTAGTTGTTCATGCCCCACACATTTTTTGGCACCTATTCATATCTGCTTGTGACTTACAAAGTAGCTAGTCCTCAGAAACAGTGATTTTACTCTGGATTATGTCCTCATAGATGTTTTAAACCATGCCTCCTTTTTTTAAATGGGCATAACATGTATCTTGTCACTGGATGCTTCTGGACTAAACAGGTATTTTGTCTGTGATTTAGGTACTCTTTTTGTCCTTTTCTGTTTCATTGGCGCTTTCTAATACTACTTGTACTAGACCAAAAAAATAGAACATTTTAAGTTAAAATGTTAAAGTATTTGATGCAAGATTGTGTTTAGGGATTTCACATGCTCGCAGTAGACTACAAAGAGATTTAAATTGCTAAAATTTTAGCAATTTAATAGAGATGAAAAATTCATGCATAAATGTATAAGAAGAATATGGAGTTGGTGATGACATTATAGGGACGTAAAACTACTGTTAAAAATCTTCAGCAGGAATAATTTCGAATAGACAAAAACTGTTGTATATAATCCCATGGGCCTATACATGAATTGTAGGGAGAAGCTGAGTTGAATTTGTTTAGTTGGATTTACGCTTGGGGATGATCAAATAGCAGCCTACAACTGTTTGAAGGGCAAGCATCATGGTATTGGAATTCCCAATGGTGCTGGAGGCTATAACAAATGACAGTGGTCGCATAAAGCAACTTGGAAGGTTTAGATCACACATTAGGAAAAATGTCTATACTAGGATGATAGTGCAGAGATTGGTCAGAGATATGGAATCTTGGCTTATGGAGATTTTTTGGATTCAGCTGTAAAAACCCATGGCTCAACTGACTAGTGTTGGCAGTAATCCCACTTAAAGTGGGGTGTAGGGCTAAATAATCTTCTAACATGTTTTACAACCAACATTTGTATGATTCAATTAATTCTGTCTTCAAATGATAGTTCATAAGATTGATACAGAAACCAAGTGTTTTGCAAGACTGGATTTTTTAATGGATAATGCAATACTTGTGCCGACATTCACCCTCGTTCTCACTTATGCTCATCTCACGAGCAAGTAAGGAAGAATGCACACCTTGATAGACTGGTGTTACTCAGTGTCCTCAACATCTAAAAAGTGCTCACTAAATCTTGTGTTACACTAACACATCTGTGAGTAATACAGTATTTATCAGAACTGTCCTACAGCTGTTTGTATGAAAGACATAGATCCCATTCTTGGAAGCATTGATGTAGTGGAGGTTTCTTTTTGGTCAGCTGCTGTGCAGGTGTATGCATTGTTCTTCAGTTTCAAGATGAGTTTAGAAAACTTCTGGTAACTAAAGTACTAGATTTTAGAAAGCAGGTTTTGACTGATTGAGTCAGGCTGAATGGAAAGCGACAGGAATTTATGGAGGTAAAATCAAACTGATTTTTAAGTGAACAGTGAAGACATTGCTGCTTGCATTCCAGTAAACCACAATAATAGATGATGAATTATAGCTCTTTCTAAGAGAGTAAGAAGTTTGGTCAGGAAGTAACCTCAAAAAACTATGTCAAATAGAAGAACGAATGAGTCCAAAATAAAAACTGAAAGCTAAAAACAGGAAAAGAAAGTGAGAATGATCACGAGCCTGGTTAGTTTGTGTTGTAATGTGTTTTCTGACTGGCAGTAGGGAGTTGTTTGCCTCTATTTAATGATGTGGAAAAAAAATTAGGACCATTGTTCTTAGAACAAAGAATAGTCTTAGATTTTTACTTTTATTTCTGCAAGATTCTTGAGATTTTTCTACTAGACATGTGGAGGAAGTAATGGCAATCTGTGGAGAAAGCAGTGTGATTTTCTTATGATGAAATCAAGAGACTTGGGGAATCTCTGCTGTAGAAAATCAGAAGACCTGGCACCTGAAACTGCAGACCTGAAGGCTTTAGTCCCTTGAACTCCTTGGGATAGGAATCCAAGAGTTTAGGTGCCAAAAGCCACATGGCTAGTGCCGGCCTCTGTGCCCAACTCAAGTCTACCACATACTCTGGGTAGGTAAAGTGCATACTCTTTTCCAGAGCACCACCTTTGAAGGCGATTTGTAGGATTAAGCTCTTTGATGAATGGTGTCAGGTATCAAGAACATTGACCTTGCAAGGGTCATATGCTACTTTTTAATGTAAAAAATTGATAACTTTTCCTGTTTCCTTATATATATATGAAATACTTGACTTTTTCAGAGTCTGAAAAGCAGAATTTCTTCTTCCCCCTCTTAGCATTGAGTTTTCTGTCCTTGCAATAGAGTTTTCTACCAAGTCCAAATGTAATGGTCAGCAAGATTCAGAGAGCATGTCCTCTTTTAACTGTAACTTCTGAAGTCCTACTTTGTTCACTTGTAGAAAAACTTGTGTCTTCTCTTTGGACTTTCTCTTGCGAGGCTAATCCTTTCTACAGATGCTGGGGAAAAGTAGTTCTCTTTAGCTTAGCAATTTTTTCCAGTATTGGTATGATTCTGATAAATACTTATGGATATAAGCAGATGATCTAAGATTATTATGGTGAAGCAATTTAAGAAGTTACCAATACTTATCCTGGGATGTGATCACTTAGTGGTTTTCCTAATTGGTATGTGAAATAAAACGAAATCAAAACAAACAAACAAAAAATGAAGTTGCCCAAGTAAGTTGCTATCTGTTGTTCTCTGCTTGAATTGTAATATTTTTGGGACTGTGATTTCTGTTTTATTTGTTGTTTGCCTTAGTAAAGTGATGCAGATCTGTTTCTACAAGGGAATTTAGATAATTCTATACTAAAATTGGTGGTAATAGACATACACAGCTCAAATAATGTAAATAATTTATACCTTGTGTAATGAAAAAATCTGTTAAGTACAGCAGCCCATAATTAATGAAATAATTTATTTCTAAATTTGTTAACATAAAAAAAATATTGTTTTGAACAGGTTTAAATGATGCTGTGCTGTTTGCTTTGTTTTCCAGCCATTCTTATGTGGGCCCAGATTACAGTGTCCAAAAGAACACTGGAAAAATTTCTCTAGAGCAGATTGATGCTGTAAGTTCTCTGTGTTTCTGGAGTAACATGGAATGTTGAAACAGCTTTTTAAGTTCAAGTACTCTATGTAGAAACAGCATAAAAAGCACGTATCTTGTTTTTATTCGTATTTCATTTGTAACTGTTGAATGAAATGGTGATAAAGTTCAAAATGGAGCAGAATTAACTCAAATGCCTTTAATCAGGTTTTAAACGGGAACTATAATGAATTGCCTAATTTTCTGCTTAATTTTGTGTACTTTCATAAATACTCAATGTAATTATAAGCAGAATTTAACAAAATTTTCTTATTTAATAATCTTGCAACCTATGATGTTTATGATTATTGCAGTGCAGTATTAGTCTTCTCACTGCTCTTTTTTTGATTTTTGACTTACAGAAGGGGTTTTTAAAACAAAGAAGTAAATACAATGGCTTGTAAAACACCACACGAGTGGTATAGAGTCAGCTAAAAACATGTAACTCCTTTATCTGAATTTTAGGAATTGTGTGTATTTTCAATGTCCATCCTAACCATGCTAGAGTTCCTCCGGTAGTGAATTTCATGGCATGACTGAGATGTTAAAAACCAAAAATACAAAGCCTAAGTAAACTTGGATGTTATATTTTTTTCTATCCTCTGATATCTTCCTTTATGACAAAGAGTATTCCTCAGGGAATAAAACTTGCAGATTGGTTGCAAAGGATCTTACTGTTGTTTTTCAAAGATGTTTTTTAAAAAAAGGTCCCCTTCCCTAACCCCCAAAAACTTTTATCAAAGGTCACTTTGCCATTCCAGATGGTAAAATAAGGAAGTGCCAATACTGCAATGGAACTGTGGATTTATTTGTCCTGACGGCAATTAAACCTGTATTACTTTGTAACTGAAGATAGTCTGATACTACCACTTGTATTCCTCTGTCCTTTGGATTTTGTTCTTGAGATGGTTATTGGATTGGTGTCTTATGGACACACCTGTGTTGTAGTCAGTCCTGTGGCTCTCTGTACTGGCATAGTTTTTCTTCCAGCCTTTGGCATTTTCAGTGGGAGCTAGTTAATAATCCCAATAACCATATATCCTACAAATGAAATGATGAGTATGCCTTAACCAGGAATTTTTCTCTTGTCAGCTCTCTGTGAAGTCGTTCCCTCTGTGCATGCGGCAGCTGCACAGAGCGCTGCGCGACAGCCACCACCTCCGCCACGGGGGCCGGATGCAGTATGGGCTCTTCCTAAAAGGCATTGGCTTGACTCTGGAACAGGCCCTGGAATTCTGGAAGAAAGAATTTATCAGAGGAAAAGTGGATGCGGATAAGGTAACTCAACAAATGGAAAGATACGTGAATGTGAGGATGTAGTTGATGTGTCCATTGTGCAACAGATCTGAATAGATGCTTGTTAAAGTAGGTAATTGGGCAAAAGGCACAGTAATGGATTTCAGAGGTGGGAGATTTTTTTGTTCTCTTTGCTTACAATTTTAGTCATTTTATTGGGCATTCACCTGAACTATGGGTAAAAAAGACAAGCTACAAAGAGGCTTTTTATAAGTGAGAACTAGAAAAATCTTACTTTACCATTAAATTACTAGGAAATCAATGTCTGTTATGAAATACGGGTACTATGTGACTAAATTAATTCACCAAACAGGTAAGTGACCACAAACATGTAAAAGACAAGGTTAGCCTTTTTTGTTGTTTAATAAAAATAAATATTCATTGGACATCTGTCTGTGAGGTAGCAAATACACAGTCTAAGAATAAGAGAAGAAACCGGAGTTGAATGGAGACAGAAGAATATGTTCAAAGAAATAGTGATAAAATGCTGTTCAGTGCAGTAGGTGGTTTTATTGACATATTCATTGACCTAACCCTTGCTAATATTTGTGAGAGTATCATGAGTGAGGAAGGTGTAACATATATATGTGGTCTTTTTGATAGCATGAAAAATATATGCTAATTTTTGAAGGATTATGACCTGCTCCTTACCCTGAACGGCTTAGGTAGAATGAAGCAGGCTTCCTCTCTCATTCTTCTCTGCCTGGTCTGTGGTATGTGTTAGAGCAGACCTTGTCAGTTTTGTGTGGAGTGTGATACTTTGGAAGGCTGCAATCTCACAATGTTAAATGCGGAGTACTGTGAAGTATTTTGGAGTGTTTGGTAGACAATCTTGCGTTAGCTTAGGTTCTCTGGGACCTGGCTATTTATACAAGATACAGGGCAAAAAGTAAAGTTGGCTACAATGAATTATGGTACATATGCCTCTGTCAAGACCCGGAAGAGAGACAGATAACTGACCTGCCAATGTTTTGGGAAGTGGAAAGGGATTGGAAGGTATGATTTGCATGATTTTCTAAACCTCTGTTTTGCTAGCTCCATATATGTGATATGATTTAAGAGGAGATACTTATTTTGTTAAAAAAGAAATCCAAAATGCATTTCCTTACTGTAGCGACGCGGGAAGAAAGCGTGACTCAATATGAGCATCAGCAGACTTCGATTTATTGATTACATCGTTGTGCATTTATAGTATTTTTAATTAGCTCATACATATTGCAAAAGCTAAGCTCATGATTGGTTACCACAAATATGTGCTCTCTTGACTCTTGTGGTTAAGACTATTAGGACCATTTATCTTTTCTATCTTGTGGTGGGGGGCCTTAGATCCTGTTTCAAGGCCCTGGTTATTGTTTCAAGATCCTGTATTTCCAGACTGTTTGGCTATGTGCTGCTGGTTCGGCGTACCTTATTGTTCATGGTACCTGTACCAGAGCGATCTACTTGTTCCAGGGCTACATGCCCTTTTTCTGCCAACCATCCCTCTACACCTTACAAAGGTTTCAAGAGCAGCTCTGAAGAGAGGTAATAAATTTTGCAGTGAAATGCCAGTTAATGACTAGTTGTATTGGGTTTGCATGGCCAGGTTTTGCTAGTGGATGGGGCTGTAGGGTTGACTTCTGTGGGAAGTTGCTAGAAGCTTCCCCCATGGCTGGTAAAGCCAGTGCCAGCTGGCTCCAAGATGGACTCACTGCTGGCCAAGGCCAAACTCATGAGCACTGGTGGTAGTGCCTCTGGGATATTCTGAACATATTCCAGAAAAAAAGAAAAAACCCCTGTACAATAGCAGCTTCATCTGGAGAGAGAAGAGTGGAGACTGTGTGAGAGGAACAGCTCTGTAGACCCCACAGCCAGTGAAGAAGGAGAGGAGGAGGTGCGCCAGATGTCAGAGCAGAGATTCTCCTGCAGCCCTTGGCGAAGACTGTGAGGACTCCAGGCAATGGCAGTAGGTAGGTGCCCAAAGGGGATCCATGCTGGAGAAATTTGTTCCTGAAGGAACACATGTTGGAGCACTTTATGAAGAACCGCAGCCTATGGAAAGGACTCATGTTGGAAGAGTTTGTGGAAGACTGTTGCCTGTGGGAGGGACCCCACACTGGACTAGGGGAAGAATGTAAGGAGTCCTTCCCCTGAGAAGGAAGAAATGGCAGAGACATGTGATGAACTGACTGGAACTCCCATTTCCCATCTGCCTGCACCACTGAGTGGGAGGAGGTATAGAAAATTGGGAATGAAGTCGAACTCAAGAAGAAGGGAGAGGTGGGAGAGAGGTTGTTTTAAGATTTGGTTTTATTTCTCATAACCCAACTCTGATCTGATTGGTAATAAATTAACTTTTCCTGAAGTTGAGTCTGTTTTGCCTGTGACAGTAACTGGTGAGTGATCCCTCCCTGCCCTCATCCCAACTCACAAACCCTTTGTTATATTTTTCTCTCCCCTGACCAGCTGAGGAGGGGAGTGATAGAGAAGCTTTGGTGGGCACCTGACATCCAGCCAGGGTCAACCCATGACATTAGTTGAATTCAGGAATATCCAGACTTCTCAGTTGCCATTTCCTGTGCTTAAAGGAAATTGAAAGAAGAAAAACAAGCTATTAGAAACAATAACAGTATAAAGATACACATTTATTATTTCTGTTTTCAAAAAATATTGGGAGAACATACCTGATTCCACCTACTTGTGCTTTGACCAAGTATGTTAATGCACATATATGAAGACATATTCACTTTGGATCCAGTTTTCAATCACAGTGTTATGACTTTCTACTGTAGCATCTCTGTTGATAGGCCCTAGAAATAAATGGAATTTTATGATCCTATGTTTAGCTTCAAGAGTTAACATGTTGTGAATCAAGCAAGGAATTGTAGTTACTGCATTTGTCACAAGTAGGCTGCTATTTCCATGTAATTTTGGTTCTCCTCAAGTTCTAGATAACTGAAGTAAAAAAGAAAACTAATTTTTCAGACCTCTAACTGAAGTTAGTGGCCTGTGATTTTTCACAGTAAAATGTCATACAATGTTTAATGTCCTGAAAAAGTGACGATTAATACAATTGTTATTGGTATTTTCGTATTTTGACATTTTTATTTTCTGGCATTTGTGCCATTGTTCCTTTTCTGCAGAGTGGGGATAATTATAGTGTTTTATCTTACTGGAGTATTGTGAAGATATGTGCATGATACTTTCTAAAGATTAAGGCTAATTATGTATTACAAACTGGTATTTTGCAAAGAGGAAGTATTCAATTTTTTGCAAATGATTATGATTTCAAAATTGTTTGTTCACATTTGTTTCTAATGGCTGCAACATCTGTGCCAGTTCTCAGTCTAAGAATTCTTGGCACACAGCTTCAATCTCCAGCAGGAAGGAAGTTACCTTAAACTTCAGCAGCAAACTGGACTGCATGTCTCCAGGCTAAGCATAAGCATGTAGACAATTTGCACCAAAAAGAACTCATCCTGTGCTCTCAGTCACTGATGAGGACATACCTCAGGGCTCATTGGTAAAAACACTGTAGAAAAGTTCTTAAGGAATGTTTTTTACCTTTAGAGAGGAATCTGTGAAGTATATTGTAAATGAAATGTGAAACCGTGTAGTCAGTGTGGACAAAACCCAACAAATAGTGCCTACAAAGAAAGCACTGAAGCTGACATAGATGCTCTCCAGGTGGGCTGTGGGGGAATGATCATGCACTGGCATGTTCACAACAGAGACAAATGCAGAGTGCAAAATGAAACTTGTTTTTATTTAGGCACTACAATTAAAATTACTCTGCAAATTTCTAGGTTAAGAGTGCCTAAATGGTTAATTATTGTTGTTCAGATGAAAGGATCAACTGCCAGGTAATAGTATATACTTCTGACTGAATGGTTGTGCTGGTTAGCTTCATAGCCTCAGTGGTTGTTTTTAGGACTGGTTTGTTTTTTCTGTAAATTATAATCTTAACAGATATAAATTCTCTTAGATTCTTTCACATCCTGTTCTTCATGCTTAAAAAGTAACTCCCCACACATGCGGAGGAGAGGATGGCACATAACTCCAGTGTGCCTTAAAAATACTTGAAACATGAAAGTAATAAGATGACAAAACAAATAATTACAGTACAGATGTAAAAATGATTTGATAGTTGAAAATAAAGTCCTCTGTAACAGATATCATTATAGCGGAGGTCATTACTGTTCTCAGATGTTTTTGAATGATTAGTCTGTGAATGTGAAAAGGAAGAGTTGAGAGATAATGCATTATTTAGAACAAAGGAAAGAAGGATGCAGAATCAGTTTCTTTAAGGCATTATTCAGTTACTTCTTTAGCTAATAGCTTGGAATTGTGGTTTTGACACAGAGGGAAGAAGACTGAGGCAGGCCATCACTTTTTGCTTTCCTTTGCTACATATATACTTGAATATATATTCTTTTTCTTAGCAGTAATTGGTGTATGGTGGTACAAAATGCTCTCCTCTAGTACTCTGGTTATTTACCACTTTGTACAGAAGGAACAGTTGCTTGTTGTGCACTTCTGTGTTGTAAATTAATTCCTTTGGTATTGCACTGGGTTTTTTTATTGTTGCATATGTTACTTCTTAAGTGCATCTTAAAATTGTGCAAGAGTTTGGGGTTTTGTTTATTTATTTAATAAATCTCCACAACTTAAGTGTTACTAAAAATTATCCTGATGACAGAGCAGCTTTATTGTCTGTGTGACTTCTTATTGGAAAGAAAACATGGCTCTTTAGCCCCTGCATTCTTGGACTCTTTCCTCAGATGTGGTGAGATTCAGGCTAGTGGAGCATCTTACTCTTTGTGACTCACTTTTCCAAATCAGATTGCTGCAGTTTAGTATGGCTTGTTGTTTCCTACAGCAGTTGATCACAAATGGCAAGGAGCAGGTTGTTTTCTAGTTGTCAGAGGTTCCTGTCTGAGGTATGCCTCTTTATCCCTTCCTACTAGAGAAATCCTCATCATAAGCCATTTTGCTGGAAGAAGGAAAAGTTTTACACAGATTTAACCTTGCTCAGAGTCTGTTGTTGATAAAGAAACAAAGCCTTCACAATTAAGCTTTTGAACATCAACTGATTATTAATACATTTTAGATGTTGCTTCCACACATGATGATCTTGTATGAAACTGAGGACAGACAACATGACAACCATTTACTTACCAATATGCAAAGGAATATGTCTCCTACTCTTTTAAAAAGTGATGAAATTTAAGGATGAAGATGCATCCCAAGGAGATGGTTCCAGTGACTTGATTTTTTTGGTTCTTTGATTTCTTTTCCAAATGATCTTAGGAGGTTTTTGAGTCTGGTGTCAAGAGTGAGGGTTTACCTTGATTGAAAACAGCTGGTGATGAATGTTTCTACCAAGGCCAGCCAGAAATTCCATGAGGGGGAGCTTGGACTGGAGACCTCATGAGGTCCTTCCCAGCCTGCATTATCCTGTGATTCTGCAGACAGGTCTGAATCCAGATAGAAGTACATTTTTGTGAGAGGCAGCCACTAGAGGGAGACAAGATTGTAAGGAATAAACAAATATAATGTATAATTAAAAGTGCTTTTGCTCTAATGCTTTGTTGGTCTAAACAATTATATTATTTAAAAAGCTCCGTGTATTTAAATGACAGTAGAAATAGGCACTTGATAAGCTACAAGTTAGTGCTTTTAAGCATGTGCAACTAGCCCAAATTTATTCCAATTTCCCCCCAACTATTTCAGTTTATAATGCATGGATTATGTGGTTCTTTAAAATAACCTTCACCTCCTCAAATCCCCAGGAATATTTTCTTTATCAGTCAGTTAGTTACCTTTGGTTTTAGTATTTTACTTTCTTATTTCTTTGAGATTTGGGGGATGATTTGCTGTTAGACTTTTGTTTTTCACTTGCCCCCTTTAGATTTGGTATTGCTGCCTACTATTTTATGAACATGTTTTCATTCATAAATCAGAAAAGGATCTTTATGCTGTCACATTTTTAATTACAATTCTCTAATTGAATGTAATTTGCTACTTTGATTCTTGATTTATTTAAACTTTACAAATCTGCAGCATGTTGAACAGCATGATGCAATATTTAACATCTAAGAGATAAGGATATAAATATAATTGAAATTCCTTTATATGGATTAAAATACCATTTTTTAAAAATGGTACATCAGTAGTACTGTAATGTAAATAGGTAGCCAGGCTTGAATTCTCCTGAGATAAGTAAAGGCTACTATAGAACTTACAGAAAAAATCTTTTCTCATCTATAATGTGTAAAACAAAAATGTAGTAAACGTGCAGCATATATTAGCTGTAAAATCCACTGAATTCTGTAGAAGTGGAGGAGTATGTAGTGGAAACAAAGCAATAATATAGTGTTATAATATAGTGTATAGAATATTGTTCTTCTTTTCATTGGTTATCAGGGGTCTAGATGTTCAAGTTCTTGACAAAATTGTATTTGTGTGTTAAACTTATAAAATGAAAAAGATTATTTTCCTTCCATCAATGGCTGTAAAAATTAGCTTCAGTAGAACTACTTCCTATCTGTATTTGATAATTTGGAATTTATGATTTCATACTCTAGTTGTAGTGAGACAGAATCAAGTGAATTTTAAAGATTCTAAGTGAATAATTTTTATTATGTATTGGCAAAATTACATTCCATTCATAGCAGTATTAGATATTGAGTGTCTGTACTTAACTAGTATAACTGAATATAAAAAAAGTAAGAATACTTCTATGATATGTTTCCAAATGTGTTTTGTATTCTATGAAGTTAGCTCTTGAAATTTCTTTATTAGCAGGCTGAAAGTGATTTAATTATCATAAGAAACACAAAAAGAAATTTTTCATTTACATGACTCATTTTGATACCCAAACTTACTGCTCAATTTACATTAAACCTTTTCTTTAAATGCAAGTTTGAAGAAAAATGCAGTAATGTGCAATTGTAATGGGTGTTTCAAGTAGGTGATGCAAGGCCTACATCCAAGCCTACATCCTAGGCATATAGACTTGAAGTAAAAACTAATGCTTAATTTAAATTTTAACCCCAAAGGCTAAAGAAAGGGTCAAGCAAAGAAAAGAAAGCCAGATCTGTGAAATCAGAGTAGTTGTGCAAAACTGTGAAGTGATTCAACCAAGATGCCAGTTGTTAGGAGCTGAACAGAATTTGATGACACAGTGATACACTGAACACCAAGTTTAAAATTCAGTCATGTTAGTTTCCAGAAATCAGCTTTATGTCAGTGAGTTAATCGTCAGGAGATCTACTCCTTTTATATAACTTCCTTAGTGGACTTTTTACATATAAATTGAAGCCCAGAGGAAAACAGCTGCAATGTTCAGATGGGCCATAACTGCTGCTGCTGCTGAAGGTGATATTCACATGAAGAAAGATGGTTGCTGAGATCAACCTAGCTGGTGTGAGCTTGGCTGAAGAGTCCCTTTTATATTTTAATACGCAATATGGAGAAGAGGTGTTTTGAGGGAATTTGTTGTATAGTAAAAATTTATGCAACTAGGCATGAGAATTAAAAGCATGACTTGAAGCCATAGATGCATGGATTGCTGTTGTTGCACCTGAGTCAAACTGTATTAGTACAGTTGTCTTGTTGGTTGTATCTGGAAAAAGATTTTATTTTCTTTCCTTTGACTTTGGTAATTTGCTAATAAGAAGCAGAGAGGAGTTGGACTCAAGTAACTGAAGATCCTGAGGAATTACATTGTGGGCAGCTATTATTCTTCCCCGGTTGGTTCTGTATTAATGTTTAGAGCTGAGCCTGGCAACTGGGAATCTCTTGCAAAACCTCTCTGATCTGGCCTCAGGGTTTATAATCATAGAATCATAATACCCTTCTTTAGCTGAGTGGAAATAAGCTTCAATTGCCATTAAAATTGTGTTATTGTTTGCATTATGTCTGTCACAGTATATATGTTGTCTAAGCAAGATTCTTGCTATTGTATCTTATAATTTTTATTTAAAGTTGTGTCTTAGATGTGAATTTGTCCTTTGTGTCCTTTGTGTGCTGCGTGCATTCATTTATGCTTGCTAGCATTCTGTTCCCCACTCTTGTAGAGAGTTTCAGAATTCTGAAAGCTCATCTGAGTACTGTTGGCATATTACTGGCACACTGGGCTGCATGACTTGGTTTCATCAATTTGTTTTGTATACCTATTGAGCAAAGCAGTAGGAAGGAGATCTGTAATGGATTCTGGAAGTGAGAGGATTGAGAAGGCACACTCACAGGGATTGCATTTGATTGTATTCAAAGAAGTATTTCAAGAAGCTTGGGGACTTGGGTTAGTGGTGGATTTGGCAGTTGTTTGGGTTATGATTGGACTTGATCTTAAAGGTCTTTTCTAACCTAGTGATTCAATGATTCTGTGATCAGACTTGCATAACTTCTTGCAGAGTACTGTTAAATTCTGCTAAGTCATAGGAAGGAACTGGGATAAGATTCCTCACTGACTGTGTCAAATGTAGAGATGATTAGCAAAGCCTGTAAAGATATAACCCTGGCCCATGGCTAGGGGGAAGTCCCAGTTAACATTGTCAGTGTTACTTCTGTTTAGTCTTGGGGAGACAATCATTCTGGAAAGGCTGCAGATAATTATCTAATCAGAGCTATAGATAACTGTGTGCTTCCTGTTTAATTAAGCATCGTGAGATCAAAATTGTTTAAAGTTTGCATCAGATAATGATTTTTATTAGGACTTAGATACAAATAATCATATGAAATTACTGTCATTAAAATAACATGCCATGTTGTATTTATGGACGTTGATGCCTGATATGATTAATAATAAAAGTTTTACGAAGCACTTGATACTATTTCTGTGCTCCTGACAGATAGAAAATTCTGACTTTGCTACAAACGGATTTACCAGTAACATCTAAATTGTTCACAATCCTCACACAAATATGTGCAAGTTTGTAGGTATTGCTGCTTTGACCTCTTTATTAAAGAAAATACAGACTTGTTCTGTGGCTGTTTCTCTCACAGTTTATTTTACTTTTATTTCCAAAATAGACAAATAAGTGAAGCACATCATAGCTCTGGTTGACATATAAGAAGTGAGATGATGACAAATGAGATGTGAATATAGGATAAATTGCTCTTTGTGATACTTGGTGGAAATCTCCTACCACTTATTTCAGGAAAATAAGACAAAAGTAATAAATTTTTTCACCATGTCTGCCCATATGCTATGTATCTAATCATCACCATATAAGCATAACTATAAAAACAAACACAGGCACACCTCCCAGTGGTAGGTGCTTCATCAGTTCCTTTTGGTGGGGGAATTATCTTCAATTTCACTTAGTACTGGATTCTTTCAGTGTGTACTGGAATTTTGTTTTGACTGCCACATCTGGAGTTCTGAGCTCTGTAAGGAATAAAAACAAACCAAACACTTCTTTACCCTTTACTTGTAGGGATTTATTTCGCTTTAGACAATATTGTCTGATCTTTGAAACCCAGGGTTTATCAGTAAAGTTAAGGATACTAAAGGGAAAGTGTCTTTGGAACATAATTATGTTTTAATTATGCCCTGCAGCTGATATAGATACATATTAAACTCAATCATATTTCTGTGTATTTCCCTCTGAAACTTTCTATTCTCAGGTCTTAAATTACAAATCAGCATATCAGTGTATCTCACAGTTATCTAAGCTTACTGAATATTGACAAAAATCCATTCCACTGTCATTTTATATTTTAACTTTTTTGTTCCAGAAACTGTTTTTAGAAAAACCCTTATGATAAAAAAAAAAAAAGCTAGTTTTTACATAATAGATTCAGAGTCCTAAAGCAGTATTTCTTAAATGAAATGGATTTGGTATAAAATAATTATTTTTCACCATATTTTTGTTTCATGGGTGTTGTTCTAATAGACCACAACCAATGATAAGGTGCTAGAAAACATAAAATAATATTCGACTGTGATATACACAAAGGGTATTGTGTGGGCACATAGATATTTTAGGAATCACAGTAATAATTGCTATGGTAAAAATGTGTGCTCTTTCATTCCAAGCACAGGATCGTGCTTTTCAATGTTCTCGTTTGTTCTAGTTAAAACTGGAATTCTCTAGTCTTTGTTGTAAAGCCAAAGTTACAGTGCCATTTTCCCATGGTTATTCACTTTAAAGTACTTCATTTGTTCAGCATTTTTGTTTACCTGTTAAAAATGTATCTGCCTTTACTTTTGATTTTTGGTTTTCATCATCTGACTTAGATTAAAAGGGAAAATTTTGGACAGTTTTTCAGCCTGTGGCATATCATAAGGACAGGGAGAGCTCTTGCTACAAAATCAGTCTTCCAGGACATCAATTACAGTGCTGGCATAATTTTAGTGATGTTTTTTAACTGTACTAGCAACCATAAAAAGAAATAGAATCAGTTTTTCTAGTAGTTATATATTAGGCACCAAACTCTGTATTTAGTAATGTATGAGCTGATGAGTGATAAAGTTCTTGCATTGAAAATAGTGAAAGCAATCAGTATGTTTCCTGTACTAAAACTAATTTAGATCAGAATCTCCTCTCTTACGACTTGTTTTATTCCCAGCAACACACATTGCTGTGCGTACTTCACGCTGTAGTGTCTTTTTAGACTTGTATGTGTAAAACTGGATGTTGAAGCCAGACCTTGCATTTTGTAAGATTCCTTTTGTAGTCTCAAACCACTTGTCAGTCTCGCACTTTATTATAGGTGTGGAAAGACTCTGTACTTGTCAGAAGAGGTTTTTGTTGTACTGGCCCCCACAGCAGCAGCAAGAAGATCATTCCATGGAATTTTAAGAAAAGTAATAGATGGGTTTGCCATGTGGTTGATAAATTTTTAAGTTTAAGGATTCTGAAGTATCTGAATGTCACTAAATATGGAGCCTTTAGCAGGTTCTTTCGAATACCTGGTGTACATTGCCACACACACCACCAGTAACATATTTAAGCTCTTTAGCTATTTGCCTCAACTTCTGAGGCAGGGGTTATATCTGTTTTCAAGATGCCAACCTTTTCATCTGTGTCTTTTTATTACTTTCCAGAACAAGCTGAGTGGCATAGCAGGTCTTTTCCAGTTGTATTCCTGTGCTTTTTGAACAGAAAAGTTTTGATAGAATAGTTTCTTAATCTTGATATAATTGTTTGAAAGAATATTTTTAAATGATCTTATTAAACATTCAGATATCCTGTAATCGTGTAAACTGACTTCCAAAGCAAAACCCGGAATCCTGCATACTTTGCCTTCTTGTTTGATAATGTCCATGTAGTTGTTGTAACATCGTAGAGCTGTCGTATTCCATCTGTCTATATTCAGCCAGTAAATTATGGCTGTATTTCATATTCAGTCATCCAGAAAAGCAGCATGTTTTATCAAATGTGCACTCTGCTGATATACCACAATAGACGCCATGTAAATAAAAATGTACTTTTGCTTTCAGAATTAATTTAATGTTTTGCCGCATGTCTTTAAAATCTATTGAATCTCATGAATAAAGACAGAACAGTTCTTCATACGTTATTTGTTCTATGCACAATTTATGTGTTGGAAATTTAATATATTCATTTAGGAAAGCGAAATTACTGATAGGGCTTAAGTATTTCAACATTATAGAGGTTACTGCTTCTTGAAAGAAGTTTGTGTTCAGATTTTGTGTGAAATGTACAATGTTATTTAGCTGTGAAACTGAATTCTGTATAATGTGGTGTGCTCTGAGCTTCTGTTTTTCCTCTTGTGCCTTCTGAAGTCCACTCAGAAAGGAGAAAACCAGAATGTCCTCCAAACACTGCTTGTTCGTTTTCTTCTGGTCCCCTGCTGTACATGTGGGAGCAGCATCATGTGGTCTTTATCCAAGTTGGATATGGCAACATGTTTTTCAAGAAGCAGAAGATATCCCAAATACCTCAGCTATGAGCTGGAACTGAGAGTAGGGGCTTTACGCTAAATCTCTTCCAAAATCCTTTCCAGCTTTGGCCTGTTGCAGTCTGGTCTGCTGAATGCTGTCTCCTCATCCTCAAAGATGTTGTGATGGACTAGTTAGAATAATAAACCCTCTGCTAGCGTGCAGCCTGAACCTCATGTCCCAGTCCTGCATTTTATTGGTCTTATAACCAGAGTCTAACTGGATACATTTCAGGATTCTTCACAAAGTGATGTCCCCATGCTGACATCAATTTTCAGTCCTATTTTTTCCCCCTGTATGATTAGCTTTTTATTGTACATGCTGGTCTAGGTTACAGTATATGCTACAGTATAGTAGATCATGAGCTACGTGACTCTGTAAATATGTTACGTGCTCACTGGGCTCAAATAAAACTATAGAACATGATATGAGAGCATTCTTATTTAGGGTATTGGTAGAGCTTGAATAAGCAATAAGACATTAGTTTTGGGACTGTGCAGGGATCCCTTGCCAGTGTTCATCCATCTTCTCTGGAAACTTTTAATACATGCTGCTGTGGTATACATATAAGGATGGTTTTCTCCCAGTTTTGGTACAGACTTACCGAGTTTCTTTTCTTGGATTTCTACTTGGTATACATGCTCTACACTTGGATTATAAATTGCCATTATGATCAATAGAAATCTAGCCTATACAGTCAATAGTGTCTAGAGAATGATTTGTTTAACGACCCTCTAGGTGCCTACGTTAGGGCAAATGGAATTACTCCCCAGACTCCTCTGATTGCATTGACCTCCATTGACAATAGTGGGAGATGTCTGGATGTAGATATCTGGAGCTGAATCTTGTTCCTGTAGATGCAAACAGTTAGTTACTCCTCTGTTTCACTTCCTTAGACATTTTTTATTGTACCACATGCCGAATTCCTGTCTACTTTGCAATCTGTTAGGACTCTCACAACTCTCTCGGTGATAATGCTGTCTGTGTTCTCCTTTGCCATTGAATGTTTTGGGGACTCTTACTCTCTGTCTGCCACTTCTCATAAAAAGAATAGCTCATTTAATTTCCTGCTTACCTTCTGCTGAAAGATAAACTTTCAAATTACATCAGTTAACTTCTTTGAATATTGAAATGTGAGAAACACTGGTTGAAAAACATCAGCAGGAAAATCTGAAAGGCATCGGTGTACTTGTAACTGATAGAGTACCAGGAGTATGGAGGGTTTTTTCACTGGCTGAATGAGATTTCTTGCTTTAGAACATGTTTTTTAGATTTTTTTCATCTCATATTAAACTATCTAAATGAGTGTGTTAGGGAGTAAGTATTTAGTAAAGGATTCAAGATTGTTCTCTGATATTAGACTTAAGAGTTCCTTAAAACTGTAGTGAATGGTTTGCAAAAATCTGTTGAAAGCATGTTTACAGTAGTCAGGTTTGAGTGTTCATTTGTTATTTGAAGGAAAGTACCAACATATTTTTATAGATACTAAGGTAAAACATAGTATCTCTGTCAGATATTGCTGTTCTAATTCAACTGTTTCAATTCTTATGGAAAATTAAATTTAATATTGTGTTCTTTTTAAAACTAAAGCAATAGAAGTTCTCATCAATCACCAGTTCATTGTTAATTACAATCTAATATGTTTATTTTGTTGCTGAAGGATGGGTTTATGAAAGGCAGGTCCTTCTTGACCAACCTGATCTCATTCTATGAAAGTGATTCACTTCATGGATGAGGGAAAGGCTGTGGATGCTGTCTACCTAGACTTCAGTAAAGCCTTTGACACTGTTTCCCACAACATTCTCCTGGAGAAACTCAAGCTCATGGCTTGGATGGGGACACTCTTTGCTGTGTGAAAAACAGGCTGGATGTCTGACCCCAGAGTATGATGGTGAATGGGTGACATCCAGCTGGAGACTGATCACAAAGTGGCTTAGTGTTGGGGCCAGTCCCGTTTAACATCTTCATGAATGATCTGGACAAGGGTGGAGAGCACCCTCAGTCAGTTGCAGGTGATGCCAAGCTGGGGGAGTGTTGGTCTGCTGGAGAGCAGGAAGCTGCTCTGGGGCAGCCTCACCTTGAACACTGTGTGCAGTTTTGGGCACCACAATATAGGAAAGACATTAAGCTCTTAGAGAATGTCCAAAGGAGGGCAGTGAAGATGGTGAAGGGCCTTGAGGGGAAGCCAAATGAGGAGCAGCTGAGATCACTTGCCCTGTTCATCCTGGAGAAGGGGAGACTGAGGGGAGACCTCATTGCAGTCAATGACTTACTTGTGAGGGGAAGAGGAGGGGCAGGCACTGATCCCTTCTCTGTGCTGACCAGTAATAAGACCTGAGGCAATGGCCTGAAGTTGTGTCAGGAGATGTTTAGGTTGGATATTAGATAAAGGTTCTTCACCCAGAGGATTGTTGGGCTCTGGAAGAGGCTCCCCAGGGAAGTGGTCACAGCACCAACCCTGACAGAAGTGTTTGGATGATACTCTCAGGCACATGGTGTGATTCTTGGGGATGATCCTGTGCAGGGCCAGGAGTTGGGCTTGATGATCCTTGTGGTTCCCTTCCAGGCTGGCATATTCTGATTCTGTGAAAAAAGTGGATATGGCACTTGAGGACACAGTTTAGTGGTGGTGGTGGTAGGTTGACTTGATGATCATAGAGGTATTTTCCAACCTTAATGATATTATGATTCTAATTTCCAATTTCCTTATAATTCTTGATCATAATCTCACAAATGTGACTGTGTAGCTGTTTCATTTGAAATGACTGATTTCCTTGTGGTAGATGAAGCCGTCTCCAGGTTCGAGTGGTTCTTGCCTCATGCGGTTTGGAAATCCTGAAATTGGAAGGGAAAACATTTTTTTGTATGTGCTGTGAATTGGTGTGTGCTGACTGCCACGCAACTTCCTAGTTTTCCAGCTGAATTTTACCTCATGACTCAAGTCTGTACTTCAGGAAATTGTGCTATGGGTTGATAATTTAGAATAAATGTTTGATGTTGCATTTATTTGTGCTCCTAAATGACAACTGCTTGGGAGAAGATAATCTCAAGTTGAGATTATTGTAAGAATGATCTTAAAAAAAGTTCCTTGGATGAAGGTGTGTCAACTAAGTGTCAACAGTAAGATTTGAGTGACTGCCTAGGAAATGAATGAAAAAGTTGAACCGATGATTTCAGAGGATACGTAACTGTGTGCGATAAAGTTATGATTTTGACACTTATTTGTAGAGGCTCAACAATTTTAAACAGGAAATTACCCAATGACTGTTTAAGAAAAAGAGATATTAAACCATTACTGCTTTGAATTTTGCAGAGTTGGAATTAGTCTGGTGGTCAGCCAAGAAGCTAGAAAAATTAATGCAGTCATTTTGCTTAGCTGTTAGACTTGAAATAAATAAATTTCTCAGTACTGTAAGGAATAGATGCATAAAAACTTACATGAGTATGTAAAAGTAATTTTAACTGAAACATGAAAGTTTTGTGGAAGTGTTCACCTGAGCATACAGGGCTTGGAAGACCTGTCAGCAAATTATTTTTCATCCTAATTAATACGCATGCTGAATATCAGAATTGATGAAAACATTTATGGAGCACCTAATTCTATTTCCAGGTACTAATCTGCAAATATGACAAGTGATATAAGGAAAATAACTGTCCATGATGACATGATGCTTATTGTTCAGTGGCTGGAATGCCTGGAGAGTATCGTTTGTTGAAAGTATGTTCACTTCTATTAAGCTGATAATTATGAGACACACATGACCCATCCTTCCCTGCCTTGTTCAATGAAAACTTTTCTTCAAAGGAGGATGTATACCTGCCAAATGATCCTTTTGATGTATATCCTCATTCCATACCTAAGGATCTCGTATGCATTTATGTGATCAGAACTTACTGAAAATAGCATTTCCTTATGTTTCTATCTGGCACATGGTGATCTGGTATTAGGCTATACTAGTTGCAAATTTATAGCTTTTACAGTAGCTGGGAGGGGACATTGCTAAGGGCTGGATGTTATTTGATACCACCTCATGTCATTGTCGGAGATGGGAATAAGGGACTCTTGACACCAAGAGGAAGGACATGGTTTCAGGCTGGGAGAAAGCATAGTGGGGAGGAGCCAGTCAGTGTTTGTTGTGGGTGTATGGGGTCTGGCTGAGATGGGGTTCATTTGCCCATAGCAGCCCTCACAGTGCTGTGCTTTGCACTGGCATCTAAAAAGGTGTTGGTAAAAGACCAGTGTTCTGGCTATTGCAGAGCAGGGCTGGCACAGCATCAGCACTGTCTCTCCACATTCCTCCCCTCCACACCCCCGAAGGGGCGGGAGGCCAGGGGGGTGGGCAAGATCCTGGAGGGAACACAAGTAGAGCAACTGACCCAAATCAACCAAAGGCATATTCCATACCATATGATGTCAGCCCAGATATAAAAACTAAGGGAAGGAGGAGGAAAGTGGGGGGCATTTGTTTTTTCCAATATTTGCCTTCTGGAATACCCGCTGCGTATGCTGAAGCCCTGCATCCTGGGGAGTGGCCAAACACCACTTGCCAGTGGGAAGTAGAGAATAAACCTTGTTGTTTTCCATTTTGCTTGTGCATGTGCAAACTTTCACTTTTGCTTTAGTGAATGGCCTTATCCCAATCTGTGAGTTGTTTTCTATCTTATTCTCTCTCCCTTGTCTGACTGATAATTGAGTTCATTCCCCAGTCTATGAAGAAGTCTGTTCTGCAGGATGTGTCTTCTGTAATGAAATGCCCCAATTCATGGTTTCTTCACGCTGAGGATGGCCACACAACCTCTCAGATATTGGCCCTGCTGAAGTCCTATTTCCTTGATCAATGATAAGGTGAATCAAAGGAACAAGAGAGCTCTCAGTGAAGCATGTTACTGCACATGTGCCAACTTGCACCGTGTAGCTGTGTCATTCTCTGCCATCTGCCACTGCAAAAGCTCTTGACCACCAAAACAGGATTACAAGAAAGCAATAAGAAAATATCCAACCTGTCCCAAGGCCGTATTGTGTTATTATGTAGCTGTTGTTTCTGTTTACTGCAAGAGCTGCTTCTCAGCATAAAGTAATGAGTTAGGTAGTAAAAGTAATTTCTGTGGATGTTAAGGCAAGTGATGTGAAAAGTACAGCTCAAGATTTTAGTACCCAGAACTGTTAAAGAGGGGTGTTAATTTTCTGGGAAACTAAGCAATACATTCTGAAGCATGTGTGATTTGCTTTTCCCTTGAAAAAAATAATTTAGTCTAATGTAACTGCTTGCTCAAATATCCTTTGTTAAGCAAATGAAATGTGTTTTCATTCATCTGTTGAAAAAGAGGAAAGATTCTGGGTAGAATAGGTGGCTAACAGATTCCATCTTCAGTTTAGTAGGTTCATGCAGAGGTTAGAAATTGAAGTACATACATCTATTTGATGTTTACTCTTTTTTGGCAGGACCTGGCCAGCAGCTGCTGCTGCCTTGTGAAGGGTAGTAGAGCTGTTTTCCCCTGTCTTTCTGCACACACCTTGAACCTTACTCTCTTTTCTCATAAAGCCTCATACAGCCTTTCTCTTCTTTCTAATGATGAGTTGGTAAGTCCAGCTCTGTTACTAGCAAAAGTAGTGTTCATTTATGGTTCAATCAGCCAGTTCTTTTATCTCGTGACCAAAAAGGTTGACTAAAAAAAGGTATTCCTACATGCTGGATCCTGCCTGTGGCTATACTGGAAAACAAAATGCTGTTTTATCTGTTTCTTTTCTTTCTCTTCCTGCTTTTAAAAAAATCTTTTAAAGTAGAGTAAAGTCACTTTGTCAAATGCACAGTAAGGATTAATGAGGCAATGTTTGTTCAGAGCTTTGGATGTCTTAAGCCTTACTTCGGATGAGTGCTGAATATTTGTCTTCTTCGTGTATTGGCTTGATTATAATGAATATCTTGATGGAGAAGTTTCTTTTCTACTGTTTAAATCAGGTGCAGTTTAGGATTTTATTCTCAATGTTTGTGTATGTTTTTATACACATTTATCATCTATTTACATCTTAAGTTACAGATTTTCAAGTACACTTTCAAAAACATTGAAGTGTTTTATATGAAGGAAAATACACTTCTATTTCTATTTCATTTTTGACATATTTTAGCAAGTAAAGGTATTTCATAGGAATATGAATATTCTGAATTCCTATTTGGACATCCACAGGCCAACCAGGGAACTACATTTATCTGTAGAAATGAGAGTATCCTTGAGCACTGGTGTTACCTGTTGTATGCTTGAATGATTTTGCTCAGTATATTGCGTTATCTTTTATTAGTAGAACAGCAGAGCCTGCGTAAAAAATAATTTTAAGTGTTTTTTGATAGAAAAATTTAAATTTTTATGGGAATTGTCTATATTCAGATGCAGAACTTAATGCTAAAATTTTGAATTGAGCAAGAGAAGAGTTGTTCTTTTATACATTTTCACAGGTTTTTTTGAGGCAAAGAGAGACTGAGGATGTGTAATTCTAAATATGATGCTTCATTATTTTATCATATTTGTGGGTTTTAGGACTCGAAGTATGGTATTTAAACAAATGTTCTTTAATGTCTTATAGTAGCTAATGCAACTTAATGGAATCTGTATGTTAAGTAATCTGATTGTACTACAGATTTTATGTCACCTATTGCCACATAAAAAATGATGTGATCTCATGGAATTGAATGTTCTCAACAGGACTTATCTAAAATGATATATTGATAGCTCTGTGTTCAGCTGTCAAGATAAATGTTTGATTATATTACTTTGGAAGGTGTAATTTTGTTGGATGAGTTGGTAGTCTATCAGTAGACAAAAGAGAAAATCTTTTTTATACAAGCAAAGTATGCTCTATTTTAGAATCTGATTAATTGAACTTCTGTGCTGAAGCAAAGTATAGGTGAAGCATTAAACTGAGTAAAGAAATCTGTTGTTTTTTTTTTCCTAATGAAGCAATAAATTTATGGACATTCATGAAAGATTTTAAATTACTATTTGTTCTCCATCTACTAACACTGTGCGGGTCAAAATATATATATATAGTTTTATCTTTAAAGCCATTACAGCATCATCTGAAAAGACCTTAATGCAGTTACACCCTTCTCTTGTGATATACTTGTAAAACACGTATGTGTTTATGTTCATGTGCAAATTTACGTAGTATAAAAACCACAGCTAGCAGCAAAGAACTAGATTTTTATTTTTCCCAGTTTGAGTGTTTCTTAAATTTATTCTGTTGTTCAGTATTTCTATTTGCAGGTCAGATAGAATTACTGGGACAATATGTAAGAATTTACTCTTCTGTTTTTATTCAGTTTGACAAAGGATATGCTTACAGCATTCGCCACAACTATGGCAAAGAAGGAAAGAGAACTGATTATACCCCATACAGCTGCATGAAGATTATCATGTCCAATCCACCAAGTCAAGGGGATTATCATGGTGAGTTCCTTAAGGGATAAAACCCCAAATGTTTACAAACAGCAGACTCGCTTGGCTGTTAAAGAGAAGTTATTCCCTCCTGCAGTCTCTTAATTTAAGTATATAATTTCCAAACTGTAGTGGTCTTGAAATGTTCTCTTTAGATCAGACTTGATAACTTCTGGTTTTATATATGTTGTGTCATGCAGTTCGAGGAGACTTTAAATGTACAGATGCTTTAAGAAATGACTGATTTGAGGTGTTCTGAGATAGGAATTCAATTGTATAGGAATTCTGAAGTTTGCTAGGGTACTTTGAAACCTCTTACTTCTGTGTGACTAAAGATGGAAAACCTACACTGACTTTACCATTGTTATGCTACTACTAAGTCATTCATTCAGTTGTGTCTCAAAACTAATTCTGGGGCAAAAAAATTCTACTGTTACTTAGGTGGGAACTTTATAAGCTATTTATAAAGTGTTATTTTTACCATGGGCTGTGTTTTAAATTACTTGTCTTTTCCTGTTTTTTTTTCCATAGCTATTAAATGTACCAACGCTATCATTTTTAGTAAGGAACTAACTTAAACTCTTTTCTTGTCAGTGAATGAGAATTGTGGCCTGTTTATGGTGGGATGTTTTATGTAACTCTCGAGCCTGTGGTGCCCTGATAACTGTGCAGTAGAGTAATTATTTAAAGAAAAGAAAGAAAACTAAGCAGTTGTACACATGGGTAATTAAGTTTCCTATTAATAAGCTGTTAGACAATTAGGAACAGCTTAGCTGGTCTCTTGAGTGCCTTACTGCACTAACTCCTAAGTAAACAGCCTTGTTTGTGAGCTTGCTTGTTTTTGACTGTCAGGGTGCCCATTCCGCCACAGTGATCCTGAGCTACTGAAGCAAAAGCTGCAGTCATACAAGATCCCTCCCAGTGGAATAACTCAGGTAAGGTGTATTTTGCTTGACACTTTAATTAATAAGGCACTGATTTTCAATTTTACTTTCTATTTGTGTAGGAATGCTATATGCAATTTGTCAGCGTGCGTTGTGAAATACTTTTTCTTATGAAAGGTTGAAACCAGAATCTTGTCTTTCTGACTATAGTGCTCCCACTGATGTGAGATTATTGTCACCAGCTTTTATTGTTTATTATTACGAGTTGGTTTATTACTACAGTGGGTACAATGCAGAATTTTGTTCTACTGCACTGTGATTAAAAAAGAAATTTAAATGAATATGGCAGTGCTTTAGAGAATTTATTTTTATTCTTATAGTGACTTGTGGATGACTATGGTGTAGTCAGCAGACATACATAATTGTTTTCCATAATAAACTTCTAAAACCCATATATTCTTAACCATCCATTGTGCTAACTTCCCCTAAATAACAAAAGCACATGAAATGCTAGTGAAATGAAGTAGTGATTTTTATCAGCTTTTAAACATGTACTGTTAAATTAAAAACCTATCTTGTATAGCAAGACAATGTAGGAATTGGAACTTTGAGATGTGTACTGAAGAACTGTGACTCCCATGGCTTGCCCTAGCAAGAACTTAAGGCAATAAAAGGTTGCTATTGTTTTCACTGGGGGAAGATGTACGGGTTAGGTTTAAGCTGAAACAGTTCACCTAACAGTTGTGTTTATTAACTGCCTGAAACCAGCTTTAGGTCCATAGGAAAAACCTGCTTTAAGTTGTTGTCTTGAGTTCATGTGGAGTGTCACCATTGCTTGTCAGGCATCAACAGACTGTTGAATTAGAAAAAAAAGAAAGCAAAAGTTCCTCCCAGATTTTTTCGGAGTTGTGTTTTTTCCTTTGTTTTTTCCCCCCTTATTTTCTCCTGACAATAGATATACTTTCCTTTGGCTTTTTTCCTTTTTATATGCATCAAAAATTGATGCAGGTCTGAGATTTTTATCCTGCTAATCATTGGAAAGATTGGTGAGGATTTACTGGTTTAGCAGCCTTCTATATTTGTGGGTAGGATTTAGTAAAGGTTATTTCTTCAGTGAATTTGCACAGTAAGGCAGTATCTTTATACTTAACGCAGTTCCTTATTTGATTTGAATCGTGTCTTTATTTTCACCTGTGCGCATTTTTGCAGGTTTTTTTCTTTGTCACGTAGAATTGGGATTCACTAGGAGTCTTAAATTGTCTTACCAAAAGTGACTAAGAAAAACTATCTCCATTAGTGTAATTTTTGCCTGGAAATGGATACTGTCCAGTGGTCCTGTCTGTGGATTTTGTGGTGTCAGTTTAAGTGCAGTCAGGGTACAGGACTCTGCAGTGTCCATTCCTACTGTTAAAACAAAACAAATCCAAAGCAATCCATCCTCCACTCCTCTCAAAACCTTACAATAATAAAATTAAAAAAAAGTTGGCTGTGCTTGGGTTTTCAGAAATCAGTCTTTTACATCAGTTTTTGGCATATTCAGTAGGAGAAAAGGAAGACAATGAGTTCACATCTCCAGTTCTCATTATTGCTACCACTTCTTGTTGCTCTGTTTGCATGATCCAATAATGTTTCCATGACTATTAACAACTGAGAATGCTTCAATGCAGACTGTGGCTTTTGAGAGTCTTCTCTGATGCAAGTGATAGTTGCTGAGTATCAGAAATGCTATTTTTTCCTTTAGCTCAGTGAATGGATATTAAGAGTTGGATGGTTTACCAATCTCAAAACCACTGATGTTAGTTGTTTTTCCAGTGTCTGGGTCTTTAGATTGTCGTTCACCCAAACCATGCAAACCTTTTGACTCTATTAGACCTCCCGTTAACTCCATATCCAATGAGAGCTCCCTTACAACCTGGTAGATTCCTATTTTTAGTGAATGGTTCATAGCTTGACCTTTCAGCTATGTATTTTAATAAATGGTATGTCTTTTCTGGGACTCAGGGCCTCTTACACTTCTTCCTTGCTCTTTTCCAAAATTCTGTGAATGATGCATAATTTTTCAAACATTTATTTTGGATTTAGCTATGTAATTATGAATTGGTTCCCTGCTGGGATTTTCATCTTCTGGTTTAGAGTACTCACCTGTCTTCCCTTGAAGGCCATGGCTTTCATGGCTGTTATGTGAGGCAGAGTGTGGACTACTGTCCAGCCCTTATGGCTGTGGTTTTACCCAAGATGGTTAGTTCTGTAGTGCTGTTCTCAGTCTTCTGTTTCTAGGGTTGTCCATACTCAAGATACATTCTTTCCTTTAAGGTTCGTAAGAATTTCTGAGTTTTTTGCATACAGATAAAGCATTTGGCTGGTGTGTAGTGGAAACAAACCCCATCCTCAAAGGGCTTTTCCCAGGACTAGGTGTGAAAAAGGAACACTGGACTTTGTGATGATGGTGAAGAGCAAATACTGCCAGACCTCACAGGGATTCAGAAATCAGTCGAAGCATTAGACTGTTTTCATTGCAGCTGTTCTATAGTACTGTCAGTAATGAAAAACTGATCAAAACATTTGAAAATATGTCAGTCTGCTCGCTGTGAATTATCTAGATCCAACCTGCTGCTGCAGTCTGGATTTTCTGAGGCTGTATCTTGTTTGAGATTGTATCTGCTGGAGTCATCTTCTGGAAATAACACAGGAGATGACTTCCAGGTCTTGCCTAGTTATTATGTAGCCTAAGGCAGAAAAAATTAATTTTGATGTTTATTCCAAGAACTGAATTATTTAGCTTGTATTTATTTAGCTATGCTATTTCTTTATTTGTGACTGCAGTTTTTTGTGTTTGAAAAACACAAAAACCCCACAAAAACCTCCCAAACCAGTGAAAAAAACACCCCAAAACCCACCACAGTGAAAAGAAAACCCCTCACAGTCTCCTTTCTGAGAACCTAATCCTACAAAAATTTTAATAACTGCTGTTGGTAAAAATATTTTCTCTTGCAGCTAAAGAATTTTGCCTTGATGTCAATCATCTTCACAGTAGGGCCTTCTTAAGTTCTGATTAAATTATAAGACGTACTGTTTAAGTAGGATATCTTCTATTAAGTCAGTATTTATTGGGGAAATATATAAAACAGAAACAAAAATACAAGAACAATTGAGGTTCATAGTATAGACAAACTTTCTATGATACCCATTTTATTATTACAGTGAAATTCAGTACATCAAAGTTCCTTAAAATTTTCTGTGGCTTCTCAGCTAGAATATATGCCATGTTTAATTGTCTTGTAGTTGACGTATTTTTCAAATATGAATATTCTTATTGATTTCCCTAGGATTGCTTTTGCATATAAGCTGAATCAATACAATTTAATCAGCCAAATTGAACACTTTTTTCCTCCTGATATTAAGGCTCCCACTTGACCACTTTAGTGTATGTTCATTGGTGCTGGTTGTTACTCTTACTGACACCATTAATGGGTACAATATTGTAGAGTATTAACATGACATGGCTTAATATCTCAATATGACAAGACATCTTAATATGATATGAGTAAAACTAATTATTTTAAAAATTTTATTTGTAGTATTTCTGATGACTAAATGTTTTCCAAATCTTCAATTTATTGTTGATAAGTGGAAACAAGTATTAAAACTTAAAAGTTATATCTCATTCTTGCCAGGTGAGATTGTAATGTTAAAAAGGCTGTATGCGATTAAATTAGAATGGACTGTTCAAAAATCTGATTTGAGTACTAGTAAGAAAAAAAGTAATGTTGACTAGTGACTGGTGAACAGGCTTGTGGCAGTAAACCAAAATAACAGCATAGGACAAGAAAACTTGAAAGAATGCAGTTCATGCATAAACATGGTGAGAAGCACAGCTAACCTCTTTGATAATCACAGTGACAGAAAGGTGGAAGGAGCCACTGTGGGTCATCTGGTCCAACCTTCCTGCTCAAGCAGGGGCATCCTAGAGCACATGGCACAGGATTGTGTCCAGGTGGTTCTTGAATATCTCCAGTGAGGGAGACTCCACAGCCCCTCTAGGCAATATGTTCCAGTGCTCAGTCACCTGCACAGTAAAGAAGTTCTTCCTCATGTTCAAGTGGAGCTTCCTGTGCATAAGTTTCTGCCTGTTGCCTCTCATCCTTGGCACAACCAAGAAGAGCCTGGATCCACCTCTAGGCACACCCCCTTCAGATACTTATATTCATTGTTAAGGTTCCTAATAATAAGAAACTATAAGAATACAGAAGACTTCTAGAGTGCGTACTTGTATGTTACTATGCATAGAACACAACTGAAAGTACAGAAGGTACATGGTTGAACTAGAAAATGTATTTTTTTAATAGTTTGGATTACGTCCACCGAAAGGATGTAATAAAAATGTAGTCAAGTGCTATTGAGGCTGTTTATTATTGAATCACAGTATGGTTGAGGTTGGAGGTTATCTTGTCCAACCCCCTGCTCAAGGAGTGTAATCCAGAGCTGGGCTGCCAGGACTGTTCATACCACTTTTAACTCACTCCAAGGGTGGAGACTCCACAGCCTTTCTGGGCAACCTGTGCCAGTGCTCAGTCAAATGTGCCTTTTAGAACAAATAATATGAAAAATAGAGTTAAAACCATATGGTTTTTTTTTTCTCTAATTAAAAACATAGATAGCAGTAATTTCAGTGTGTCTAATTTAGAAGTATTTAAATTTGTTAGTCAAATCTTAGACTTCAGTTGCATGAATAGTTAATTAGCCGAAATGGGCCCTGCTGGTGGAGAAGGCAGTTCTCTGTTCATCCCCGCCTGTTGAGTTTCCATTCCTTTCCTTATGCTGGCCTTATGATTACATTATAAAATAAATTAAAAAAAAAATTATCCCACTATAGACTTACCTTGGGAAGGTGAGGAGGGATGAGGTTCATTTCCAGATGACAGGAAGGGTTGGACAGAATTAGGGGCTGTGTCTTCTCACTTCTCTACACCATCAGTTTATGGTGTATTAAACTACTCATGAAATTTTTATTTAGGAGAGAGAGAAGGAAAAAAGAGCTGTGCACAAAAAAATAGGTAAAGGTATAAATGCACAATGCAGGATGAGAAAACAAGAGAATAAATAACAAACGTGAAACTAAAATGTTTCAACTCATTGTTCTTGAAACTTACGTTGCAAATTTAGAATATACATGAAGCAAATACTTAACTTTTTAAAAATTTTGTTTTCATTCTAATTTCATTCTTCTTCCAGATGCTTGCTTTCATACTTTATGACAGTCCAGGCTTTGAATTAGCATTGCAGCAGAGGACATGGGTTATCTATCATATCTAAAACCAGGCATGACTGTCTTTTAAAAAAGGGGGCTATAAACTCATGCACGATTCATCAGTTAAATGAAAACGTGTCACTGAAAAAATAGCCAAAAAATGTCTAATCATAAAATGTACTTTTTTATAGCATTATTTTAAATCTATGGGAAAACAGAAGTGGAGTACTCAAGTGTATTAACCTGAGCAAAGCTTCCACAATGTTTTTCTAGCCTGTAAGCTCATCCCTGAGGGAAAACAGCTTAAATCTGAGAAAGTTGTGCTATACATGCATACATTATAAACATAACATTCAAAATCCTTTTAAAATATAAAGGAAATACTTGAAATCAACAGAGAGTACAGATGACTGTACTAACCAGGAGACACAAGGCACTAGGGAGTCCTAGGGCCAGATTTGTTTAGATGGTCACAGAGTGGCCTGAAAGAGAAGAGTGGAATATGTTCAGATACTCTCCAGCAGTTGCAACAAATCATATCTTCAGTCATGGAATGATTGAGGTTGGAGACTTTTAAGATCATTGAGTTTGGCTGTTAACCCAACACTGCCAAGTCCACCACCCAGGTGCCACATATACACACGTCTTTTAAATACCTCCAGGGAAGGTTAGAAATGAGTCATACGCAACTGAATCCATAGAAGAAAGATTTTCATGTTGAAAATATAAGTTAGTTCTGCAGTTTGGAAAAAACCAAAACAACAACCAAACCCAAACTTACCTTGAGTAAGTGAATATAATAATGGCTAATTACAGAGCCCCAACTATCCTGCTTTGCAACCTCTTAGCTTTGGGTGCTGAGGAACTGTAAAAGCAGGTGGCTGCATACAGCTGCCAAACATCATCTCAACCTCATTAGTACTCAGTAGAGCAACATCAGAAAAGCAAGTTGCAGATGGCAGTGAAGGAAAAGGTACATAAGGACTAACAGAAAGAGTCCTTGAGTATGTACCTTTACTTGCAAAATAAAACAATGCTGTGTAAAATACTGTAATATATGTAGAGGCAAAAGATTGCTGCTGTCAATTATGTTTTGAGTGGAGGTCTGTTACTGGGTAACACCAGTGAAAAACAGCTGCAAGCTTGCTTTCATTATGTACATGCATGCACTATGAAATAAAATATTTATTATGAATGATAATTCAGTTTTATTTTAATAAAGAATTATTAGTTTCTCTCACACAGAAGACTCCTTTAGACGTGGGCTCCATTCTATTGCAGTTAACCTTTTTTGTTTCCTCTCTTAGGGTCTTGTTCCCTGATAAAGAAAGTTAATCTACTAAGTCTGTTCTTCTTTGAATATGTCTGATGTGTCCCTTATTCCTCAGCCCTTTCATATATGCAGAAGGTGAAACTGGTCGTCCCTGACATGGATGGTTTAAACTTAGATATGTACTAAATATCAGGCTTATAATTGGTCTGCTTTCTGGCTGTCCCTCAAAACGAGCAGGAGCTGAATTATAACTGGTGTTTTGTTTTTTGTTTTGTTTTGTTCTGAATGAGCCACAATCATTGGTCTGGCTTTTCTACCACACCACAACTTCTAATCAACATTTAACTTTGTCATCTCTACTTGTCATATTTGGCTGAAATTGGCTGATTGTTCCAAGCTGGGGAGGTGGTATGGTGGAGAGGGTAAAGCAGCAGGAGTAAAATGATGTCTACCAGTGCGATCATGTATAAAATTTAAATTTAACAAACTGGATGAAAGTCTCTGGACTGTTCTGGTGGGCATCTATTCTGTGGAGCACTCTATCAATGTCAGGAAGAGAAGTGGCATGAAGACTTAGCTACCAGACTTCACTGGAGAATGCTGATATGTTCCTCTAACAGCTGTTCTCCAAGCTAGTCCACACCTAAGCTCACTTGAAGTTCTGAGACTTAAAATGTATTTGCACCTAAATTTAGAAACTCCTTATTAATATAATTTTATTAGGTGTAATCTAGATTAAAAGAAGAATTTTGAGAAAATCTAAAGTATTTATGAACTGGGTTAAATTAGTCGTCATTTCAACTAGAAAATTCAGGTTACAAAAGTCTGAATAGTAGAGAACATCATGAGTGTTTCTTTGAACTAACCAACAGACAACAGGTCTTCTGATAATTCCTCTAAATTATGTGAAAAATACTTTTAAAGAAAGTACATGCATCCAACACTGTTAGCATTTGCTTTAAAATAGAGGTAGCTCTTTTGTATGACATAGATCTTATTTATTGTAAGGAACAAACAGGAAAACAAGGCAATATGAAATTGAATAGATGAGTTCAGAATAGGTAAGTTTTCTTCAATACTTAACTACTAATTTTTTTCAGTCAGTTTCAAGGAGAGGGGAGATAAAAAAAGGCAATATATTTATGTACACAGGTAGTGCCAGATTTTAGACTTCGTTGCCTAGTTGGCCTTGGCCTTGCTCTTTTACAGAAGATTTAACAGAAGGTGTTGAGAGGGATAGAAATGTAATCAGTTGGGCTATTACAGAGAAGTAACGTGGCTAAGTATTTTCCTGGCAGTGTGTTGCTGTTTTTATCCATTCAGCAAATGCAACTTATTTATACATCTGTCAATAAATACAAGGCAGCATCCGATAATGAGTACAGCAGGGATTTAAGCTGTATATTGCTGTGTTTGACACAAAGGTCAGCCTTGGGAAAGGGCTTGAAATTAACATTTCTTGGAAACTATTTTTCCTTCCACTGAGGCTATCTCTTAATTCCAGCAATTTTCTCTGTTTGATAAGCAGAGAGAACATACATTTTTATTATATAAAGGAAGGAGAAGGTGATGAAATTTTAAAATATTTCAACCAGCATTGCATTCTGGTGATAAGAATAGGACTTTGTGCAGCACAGAAGAGATTACCTGAAGTAGAATTGGAAAGCAAATTGTATTTACAAAAGATGTCATGATTTTCCTAATAGGTCTTCAAAACAGCCTATTCGCTCACATATTCTGCTGAGCTTGACTAGAAATAACTTCATTTCAAAAAGGACAAATCTGATTGAAGGTAAAAGCATTCCCCTCTCGCAGATACTTGTCTAAAGGATTTGCATTAAATTTTCTTGATGGGAGCACAGTAGTATTTTACTGTGCATCTGTATGAACTGGTAATGTGGAAAAAAACCCCAAACAAATCGTTTCCTTGATTGCTTCACGCTTCAACCACTCGAATTACTAGATTTATGTCTGCAGTTATGGAAGAGATGTTGCAATATGATAATTTGACAATAACTGTCACAATTATATTACTAAAATATAGATTCAACTTATTCTTGAAGTTGAGAGTATTGAAATTGCATTTTAAGGACCAGGTGTACCCTCCTGTGGTTTTATCTTGTTTTTAATGTAGCTAGGGCGTTTTTGCGTGTTGTCAGTTAGTAGAATATAGAGATGTCATGTGCTGCAGATGTCCATGGGCTGTTGCACAAGGCTGTTGTGGAAGACCTTGCTGTGGAAGATCAACAAGTTGTATGTGTGCTACTTCTGAACCCTGCATGTTTTTCTCCCTCTGTGTAGATCCTGGAGCTGGTGAAGGGCATGCATTTCCAACTGGCCTGTCAGAAGTACTTTGAGTTGACGCATGATGTAAGTAGCTCCTAATTTTTGTTCTACTGTTATCACCAAGTTTGTCTTGAGGAAACCCTTGGAAATCGTGCAGGAAGCCCGGAGACTATTTTCAGTTTGCACATCCATCATTAGTTGTCTCGCTTTGTTATTTTTCTTTTCAGTAATTTCAAATATTCTTTTGTAATTTTCTGCATTTATATATTGATGTTATTAATACCATCAGCATTACAAGATGTAGTAGAATGTTGTGCTTTCTTCCTGAAAAGGTCATCATTGTTGAATTTTATCTATTTCAAGCCATTTAACTTTCTCAATATCCCACTTTTGATCAAATTTGTGGTTTTCAATGCACTATATAAGTTTGATGTTGTTTAGATACACCTTAAAAAATTAACAGAAAGTATCTAAAAAGTGTAGTCTAAACTAATCTCCCAGCATGTGCATAGTTAATGTTGTTAATTTTTACTTGGTGTTTTTTCACATCTGTAGTCCTGTTGGATTGTTTTTTAAAATCAAGATTTACCATTGACTTTTTGTTCTTACTGGTTTTCACATTAGATTTAAGTGGAACTGTTTGTCTTCACAAATCTTCAGTAATCATATATATAAATGTATAGCAAAGGTATACTCTGAACCTGTATCCAGGGTTATTTTGGCAACTGTAATTTGAGAGGAACACTTTGTCTTACGGTTTTAGAGAAGGTGAAAACAAGTTTAATAATCTGGAAGTAAATTCAAAATTATGTACAGTTTGAAATTTAGATAACACTTGCTCGGGGTAAGCCCAGGTCAGTAGAAATAGTATTTTTTGAAGATGCTTATAGACCTCAAGGTCAATGTTCCATGAAGGATAAATCAGCACATATAGTTTAGGAAAACTGTCTTTATGTTCTTCTGTGGCAAATTCCAGAACTGCATTATTTTTTATCAGTCTTGTGGTAATATAAATATCTGTCTTTGCTGCTTGCACTAAGAATCATCTCTCTGCTTTGCTGTTGATAAATCTCTTATTACAGTGAGAGGAAGCAGAGTAGAGAGAAAGACACTTTCTGTAGTTTGAATGGCACGTACTTATGAGGGCAACTTTTAAAGAGAATGTAGCTGCTCAACTTGTTACCAGCCGCCTTGTAATAATTTTTATATCCTACAACTATGTGCTTTATTAGTTTTTAATTTTTTTATGAGGTAGCTACAAGCTGTGTCTCTGAAGCTGATGACCTTTGCTTTCAATTAAACCTTTGCTTTCCTAATCACTAGCAGAGTTTTCCAGTGAAGGAATTTTTGGAAGATTCAATTAACCTAACATTGATTGTTTCTTTGAGTAGGCGAACAATCTTAAATAAAATTTTCATAGACAGACTCACATGGAGAATTTTACATAATTGTTGTAAAAATTTTACCAAGAAAGTGCTTGATACCTATGGGGCAGAGTTATTAGTGTTTCCTGTAATTCTTGGAAGGTGTGTGTGTGTGGGTTAGATCGAGTATGAATGACTTTGTAGTGGAGACCTGATAAGATTATATTTTTCTAAGTTCACATAGTCAGCTTCAGTAGTCTAGTGCTTGGCACTGAGAGTATGCTAATAAATGTAGCTGGGCTGGAGTGAGAATATTTAGGTATATCTTTTTAGGGGTGGGTGATGGGGATTTTGTCTTTGCACTTCAGTGCTACTGGTTCAAATAGCAGAGGTTATGAAAAAGCTGATTCTCTTTGTAGTCTGTGTCCCTTCACTTGGGTCAATACATGTTATAAAGCTTAAATTTTTAGCTGCACAAAAAATACATTTTTCTTTAGGTGTTGTGTATTCCAGATAGATTTACAAGTGTGAATGGACAAAGCTGTCAGAGAAATCTACTTTCTCTATTTCTGATAGTAAGTTTCAGCAAACATACAACTAAGTTAATGACGAGCCTTTTGAAATTGATGTACTTTGATCTATATTACCTAAAAATATTGTAAAACTTAGATAAAGTACCACAGACAGTCTAACATAAAAAAGCCTCCACTTTTGTGTTCAAATTTCTTGTAAATTTCCATCCAGAGCAGAATATTTTTATTCAGAGAAATGCTTGCTGAACCTTGTTGGAAATTACAGAGAACAGGGTTGTTTCTGTATGACTGTATCACAAATGAAGATGACAATTATGAACAAATCTTCCATTTTCTCACTTCAGACTCTCAAACAGTGATAGTTAGAATGGGCAGAATTCTTTCAACTAAGAGTTATGTAAAGTTCATCCAGCAGTTTCATTTTAGTGGCATTCAAGCTTGAAAAGGAGGAATGGTAGATGGACTCATACAACAATATTAACTAACAACCTGTAAATAGCTTTTAGCCAAAAACCACAAATCACCTCTGAAAACATGGTTGTAGGCTGCCATTCATACCATGAGCTGCTTCTACAGCTTATTCCAATTTGTTGGGGAGAGGGGAGTTTAGAACAAAATTAAGAGTTAGAAAGTGACTCTTAAATTGGTCTGAAGAAAACTGAGATTTTAAGGTTAAAAAATCCAGAGCTAATTAAGAGCTTCTTCTAGGAAAGCCAGTTTTTCACTATATCACTTCTTTTTAAGCCTTTTTGGGTATAAAAAAGTAATTTAGTTTCCACATAATGAAAATTGGAGCATGGATGAAAGCTGGCTGGATGAAACTCATCCAGATAAGACTGAAATAAAAATGAAATTCAGTGATGGCTTTGAGTTTTATTTTTTTTCTTTATGCCTTTGAGTACCAAATTAGAGTGCTAGGACTGTTACTGACTTTTAAGATTTTTTCAGGCAAGGTCACTGACTACAGTTGCTAATTCGTGTCTGAATTAGATTTTTCTATCCACACCACCATTTTCTAATGGAGCTAAGCTAGGCAGTGGCAATGCATTTAATCAGGGTTCTGTTTGGAGCACACGCTCATCCTCTGCTTTATGATTATTCACAAGTGGCTGAGATTTAAATTGATGGGGTTTGGCATATTAAATTAGCCACACTGTATGTCCTCAGGAGACTCTGTGTGTGCAGAGTTGCTTGTTATGCTTGAATTGGCCCCACCCTTCTGGGAAAAAGGGAATATCCTGGGAGCAGAAATTTACCAGTATATGACTCTTAGTCTTGCATGGTTTCTTGTATCCCAGGTTTGGTAAGATTTCCAATGTATTTTAAGAGCAGTAATTTTCTTAAAATGTTCTTAGAATTCACATGAACTGACAGGCAGATAAAAGGTGAGGATTGCTTGAATTGCACCTTTTAGTTAAACATTTCCAACTTCTGAGGCCCCCTAAAGAGATACAAAGGTTATAACTGTTGTTTGTGGTGATTATGTCAGAAGAGCTTATTTCTAAAGATGAAAGCTTCGATGATTGAAATATTTAGCAAGCATTAATTGAATGTTCATCCCTCAAATAATTGCAGACCTGAAAGAATGTGCCTGCTAAGTAGAAAGGAGCAATACAAATATGCTGCACTTCACGCTAGTTTTCTGTATTCTTTTCCCCTGAAGATTAAATGTTCTTTGGTATTGTTTGTGTGTCTGGCTTCAGGATGCTGATGTTGGCACTGATGGCACACAGCTAGGCTTGATCTGGTGAGCTTCTGTCTTAGCCTGCTGCCTTGTAAATATGTGTGGCTACTGGGGAAAACAGGGAAAGAGGTGCCATTTTACTTACGTTGTTTTAGATGTTTTGGGGTGTTATGTTTCTTTACTGCAGCAAAGACAGTATGAAATAATGTTTGAATATGCCAAAGCAGTTATTTTATTTCTAAGAGGAAGGAGAAAATTTGTGATGGAGCTAGATCTGTGTCATGCTAATATTTACATGCTAATACATATCAGTATTTAGAAACTGATGCCTTTTTCTTCAATAAAATTGGAACTTTTAAGATTGTTAATTAATTTGTTCTTGAATTTGAAAAAGATGACTTTTAGGAATAAATATATTAACTTGGTGTTCCTTTCCTTTTATGTGCAGGTTGATGACATTGGGTTTTCTTTGAATCATCCTAATCAGTATTTTACAGAGAGTCAAAGGCTACTGAGTGGTGGTAGAGAACTGAAGAAGGAATTAAGTCATTCAGGAAACTCTCAACAAAAAAATAATAGCCAGGAAAGCATGAATTCGAATTCGACTCCCACCACTTCAAATACAACAGCTGATACAGAGCTGGAGGAACTGGAAGCATACTTCATTGAAGACTAAGCAGCTGTATTACTTGGGCATTGCTTGTGTTATTTTTATTTTCATACTTTCCCTCCTCTAGCTGGATTTGTCCCTATACTGAGGAATATGCACTTCACCACCTGGAAGACAGAGGCATTTAATACTTTGAATAGGCTGAAAAAAGAAAGATAGATACTTAAGCTGTAATTGCATCCAGTACTTATTCTTGCTGCTGTAGGAGCCTGTTTTATATGGCATGTTTAAGGATGGGAAATGAAAGTTCCTTCCCAATTATTAGGTGATTTTTGCCTGATTTAACTTTTTTTTGTTTTCTTCAAAATGTTGAATCTTTTTATCCCATTTTGTGGTTACTTTTCTATGTATCTTCTCAATAAATAATTTGCAAAGCAGAAGTTTTTTGTGTTTTCTTTTTAACTGTATTTGGAAGGTAATTAAGTAGGAGTTCCTATGATCAAAATTACCCACTGGAGGAGTGAGTCTGTCTCTTCTGTGTGAGGAGCTGAAGGAAATCAGCTTCCTAATTTGTACTTTGGCACTAAATTTAGAGAGCTGTTTTTGATGCTTGAAATAGAGCGTAAGCAGAGTTGAGACACCTGTATGAAAGAAAATAATCAAAAAAGTCAATATTCTACCAACTGTCTCATCATGAAGAATCTAATAACTTATTGGCATATGTACCTTTTAAAACTTCCTCAATATCTGAGTGTGGCTGGAGTCTCCTGTGTCTGGCTAAGCTAAACAGCAATCTGAATGCACAGCTTTGGGTCTCCTAAGTTCTGCCCATTGCCACCTAACACACAGACTGCTCTCAGTCCAGCAGTGACCACCATGCAGTGGATGGAAGCTCTAAGTAGAGCTGGTGTTTTCTGTCATACTCTTAGAGTACTTTCCCAGGGATTTAAAAGACCTTAATTTTATTTTGCCTGAGGAGTTTCAAGGCAACAGTACAGCCTCCCTAGAGGGTGACCCAGCTACCGGTATAGCCCTGTAGCCACATAAACACAGTATTGTCATTGCTAGTAACTTGTATTAACTCTGCAAGGCCTTAGCATGAAGACTCATGGAGCCTCACTTTTCTGAGCTGACCTTGTTCCACCTGAAGCTTTGTTTTAGCTGTAACATCATCTGTTGAATGACAGCCTAGCTCTGTACAGTTGTGTGCTGTACTGCCTCTGTTTATAATGATTCTGATATATTTCTGTGGCTAGTGGTTAGTAAGAAGTAGTTATTTTGTGTAGAATGAATGAATCTGTGATTTTAGGTGCCAGAAGCACCACGGATGAAAACAAATTATCTGTGGCCAAGTGCCAATCCATAAACAAATACAGCCTAAAGTGTTATGCAAAACAAATTTTTACAGGTAAGAAAGAACAAATATACATATATTGTATGTATTTATTATATAATATTATTACTCTGTTCTATTCTGTTGTGCCAGGTGGACTCTACAGAGAACAGTTCCTACCATCAGCATCCACCAACTCCTGATGAGTGATGTGGGACCCTGACTGGCTGTTGGTCTCAGGACTCCTAGGGGCCATGGAAAGGTGCACGCAACATGAGATAGACCCATGGGAGCATATGAGTATCAGTGGATGAGTGACTAGCTGTATTATATTGGAGGTTTTATTTATATTGTGTTAGAGGTTTTACTTTCTCTACAGTTTAATGATTTAGACTATTAAGACTGTGACTGGATTAAAGACTATTTGATTATTGTTAAGATTTTGGACTAACTGTAAATCTTTGGTTTTCCTATATAGAGTGTTTTTTTAAGGGGACATGCATAGGGGTAGTGCAACAGTAGGCTTTTAAAATAAAACATGTATGTTGTTAGAAGATGATCCACCAGGTTCACTGTTCCTTTTATCTTCCTTGAAGTATTCCTTAGTTTATTTAGGGACTACTTTGTGTAAACTACCAAGCCCTTGCTTCCTTTGAATGTTTTATATTCAAAGGAATTGTAGAAATCCACCCTTGGCAAAGCCTCAGTGCCATCCTTGTCCTGGGCCTGAGGAACAAGGAGTGATGAACAGCCATGGGCTTGATTTCTACTGTTGGTTAAGCACCTCCTGATGTGTGGAAGTCCACTGATGTTATTAGATGGTTAAGAGACTTTGCTTTAGGGTTTTGAAGTGTCCTTGGAAGCGGTAACTGTCCTCTGATTTTGCCTTACTGAATACTTGAGTTGGAGGTGCCTCAGTGGACATCACAGATCCTTTCAACAGGAGTGAAACTCTTTCAGACCTGCAACGGGATGTATGTTCCTAAGTGAGACAGCTGGAAGAAGAATGAGCTTGTCAAGGCACTGAATGCAGGTGGTGTTTCCCAGCCAAGGGAAAATGTCATTTCGGATTGAACCCTAACCCTGCTCATGTAGACCTCCAACCATCAAACTCCTGGCTCTTCCTTTCTGAGATTTACTTGGGTTTTTAAATCTACTATGGTGAGAACAGACTGTTTTTTCACAGACTCTACAGTGGATTGCTACATTAGCAAAATAAACTTATTTTTTTTTACTTTTATGCTTGAATCTCTAAAAATAAGTCTCTGTTACAAGGAAGAGAATATAACCACACAGCCTCTGAATGAAAATTCTTTAACTGAAGTGTGAGAAACAAGGGTATGGGGCAAAGCCTTTGTCCTTCATTGGCTTATTTCATTATTGTGTTTACCTCTCTTGATTACTAGTACTAAAAATTTCTTTAAACTGTATTTTCTTTCCTTTTATTAGTCAGGAGGACTATAATAAAATACATAGCATAAAATATATAAACTATAGCATACAGTTGCAAGGAACCAGCAAAGGATAGAAAATGGCAATTTATTTTCATACTTCACACATTTCGACCATTGATGATG